>PTRB01000132.1:0-86090 GCA_025094155.1 Lichtheimia hyalospora FSU 10163
TTCTTTTTCTTTACACTTGATGCATGGTTGATTCATATTTGGCCAGTTTGGGGACTGTTCAAGTATGTTCATCGTGTTGTCATAAAACTAAGTAGCGGTTCCCCCAAACTGGTCCCCGTATCAGAAGTAGTGTAGCTGGTATGGGTGGGAATGATGAGACAAACCTTCGCGATTGGTCATTCCTGTGAGTACACAAGTCTTTTTTGACTTGTGGAAACTAATTGTCTCTTGATTTTTTATTTGATAAATGCAAATGATAATAATAATAAACTCTCTTTAAGACATAAACTTGTTTCATTAACTCTTGTTGAAACTCATTTGATCGAGTTTGAGAATGAGATCTGATTTATCATGTTCCCGTGTATTGGTAGTGCACATTCACGTTAAAACGCGATTCTAGTTGCATACATATTTTTATTGTTTCAAGACAATGAGCACTTCGCAACCATAGAGAAAAGTTATATGATCAATAAAATGGATACATGTTTATTTGGGATCAAGGGGGAGAAGGTGTAGTCAAGACAACACGAACAAGTGGTTTCCAACCAGATCGTTGACACTGGTTTACTCAATCGCCTGCATTCTGCTTTTCATTGCCGATCGACACTGATCTTGACATGGACTGGTGGATTGGATCAACAAGAAGGTTGGAGCTTTTAAGGAATCGCCATTACAAACTAGGAGAGCGTGGATCAGACACACACCAATATACATATAACAAGCTCACCTTCCTCACACAACCTTTGATATGACTTGCTGACTTGGCAACGCAAAAGGTTGTGTCTTATGCACTTGGAGTATCCTTAATAGAACTTTTCAATAATCAACCAGCAATATCCACTTCCATTGATCAAAGGGGGGTTGCTCAGTTACTCAAGTGGAGCAAACATATATCATTACCAGTGTTAACTCTTTTCATCTAGCAAGGCGACATTATTCACTTGTACAAGGACAATAGTTGATATCGGGAAGGATATCATGAAGCAATCACATACAGTTAATCCTGCTATAATTCACGGTGACCTTTGGGCAGCAGCAGCAACAACAACATCATGAACGTCGCACTCAATATCCCTTGCACGTTATATGACACATCAAATTATTATGTTCAACATTCTCAATAAGAAGAATATGCGTTTGTGTTGGGAGCAGATTTGTACAGCTATGGCAATAAAAGTAAAAGGTTATATGTGAAGTAATAAGAGAGGATTCTATTATCGAATGGTTCATCATGAAAGGGCTACGCACAATGACATCATGTAATGGATGTGATTACTACGCTACACACAAAACTCTGTCAACCCAGTAAAGCGTTACTCATCAACAGCACACGCTAGCATGATTCAACTCTGTACCAAAGCTAAAATAGAAGTGGACGAGCTGCATTTGATACAACATTGCATGAACATGAAGCTTCTCAATGACACCTATATCATGATCACATTGTGTTTATCCTTGAAGAGATCACGTTAACTGTCAGAAAAGAGAAAGAAGAAATATCATTATTGTGTATATACGAGCCTTGTTAGCCAAGGCCTGACAAATGATTGATAAATATAAAGAGTTTTAATGGTATAAGCTACAATCATGACGCGCTATCTATATGCCAAATGATGACAGGGCACTTTTAAGCTGGTTACACTCCGCGAATTGAAATGTACTCATGCGAGTTGCACGCAAGCACGTTTTCCCTTTTGGTCACTGCTTCTACTCAATACCTTGATGGCTACAATTAGTCGATCCGAGTTACCAGAATATGCTGAAGATGCAGCTCTCATGCGATTCTATCAACTTGATACTCTCGAACCGGAGATATGGGAGGAATATCCTGCAGGATCTTTAGACGAACCAGTTGTTGCTGAAATCACCCTCCGTCATCTGTCTCAACGTTACGATGCTCAATTGCAAGACGGTACCAAGGATGCCAACAGTAGTAATAACGACCTTCAAATCTCGGACGACGCTGACCCGCTTGGTATTCACAATAGTATATTTGACGAGTAAGCAATAGGACGAGAAAGATAAGAGTGATAACAAGTATATTAACTTTAGTCATGTAGCAATTTCCGAAACAGCACAGTGAACGCGATGCAACTGAGAGAGAGTAAGTGAAGTAATGATGGTTATTATAACATGATTCTGATATTCTATTATACAAAGAATCATCACTTGTGATTACTAGTAAATCGTTTCAACCGCGTTTATTCTTGCAACAAGTACACAAAGACACACCCTATAATGAATTGATTGCTGGAGAAGAACGCCTACGACTTAGCATTGATCAACGTGCAGAAGCATTGAAACATTTGGTGCATTCCAACTTTGATCGATTTGTGAGCGCCAAGGAAACGGTGGATCACGTTTATGATGAAATGAAATCGAAGCAATTGAATCCAGCAGAGGAATATGGAACAAGACATTTGGAGAAGGTTTTGAATGGTATGTGAATCTACACTTGCATGTTATTCACTTGTAATGCTCATTGAAATATGTTTATGCAGAGGCAAACACACGAGCTGATCTTATTTATGGACCCATCATTGAACGACGTCAAAAAGTCGACAAGGTGCGAAGTACAATCTCTGTGCTTCAACGCTACAAATTCTTCTTCAACCTACCAAGCAGTCTTCTTGAATCTATCAAACAACACAAATATGAGACAGCTATTCGAGATTACCGTAAAGGAAAATATCTTTACCATGATTTGCAAAAGGAAGATGATAAGGCGGATGGATCAGAGGAAGAGAGCAACATATCCGAACTACATCGTAAAGTGTTTGACAAAGTCTGGACTGAAGTCAACAAGATCGTGGTGGAATTAAGAAGCGTTCTTCTCAAAATGTTGGAGGATCCATGGCGTAGTATGGAAGAGCAAGAAAAGACAATCAAGTAAGTAACAATGAATGTAAGGTTTGCTGGATCTCACATCATGTTTCTTTATAGTTTTCTATTTGATCTGGATACCACGGAAGATCCTGCATGGTTTTACTTGGATAGTCAATATCGATGGATCATGGGCTTATTGAAGGAGACTTTCGAGAATGGAGTGAAAAAAATTGACCTTCTGCGTACATCCAACGATACTACCGAATCTGATAGTCAACGCAGTTTGGCTCTCAAGAAGGCGATTGGTCAAATTCAAACAAAGAGCTTTGATTCATCTGCAGGTAAGTTATATTCCTAACAATGACGTGCATGGATACACAATATTGAGACATGATGATAGATCGTGATCCAAGTGTACGGGCATGGCGACTTATATCGGATCTTGTGAAATCGTTATCGACATTGCTATTGCGCTGTTTACCAGATTTCTGGCGATTATCAAAGGCATTTATTGAAGGCAAATTTGCACACAAGGTACATGAAATGATGATGAACAATAGGATGGGGTATTGATCCTATATGAATAGGCTTCAGCGAAATCAAATGGCTCTTCTCGTAAACGACGACAAGGAGTTGATATGGGGAAAGTAGAGCAATGTCAAAGCATGTCACGCAACATTGTTGATTTATATGCATCATTGATCTCGGATTATTTCTCATTGAACGAACCATCCTTACCTGTACAACAAAACGCTGATGGCACTGAAACGGTGATCATGCCAGGATTCCTTCCTGTGAATGCAAGCTCCATTCATGTCTCTGAATATCTCATGCGTACTATCGGTGATTTGGCGCATTGTGTGAATGATATAAGCACCATCCATCTCGCTGGTGAAGCATTTTCGGGATTGACGGGTCTTATGGAAAAGGCAAGATGGAAATTTGTCGAAGTGATTTGCAAATGCTGGGAACGAGGTTTGTTACTGCCAAAAAGGAAGCAGTGAAACTGTGTAATTGATGATGATTGTATCTTTAGATGCCAAGAGCTTTTACTTGCTCGAAGAATGGATTCTGGATCCGGAACTTCCTCAATGCACCGGCTTGCTCAAACGCTATTATGATTATCACAAGTTTTGTGCCAGATCAGCTTTCCGAATAGCAACACTTGCAGTTACCAACGATGATATGGTGGCGCAGAGCCGACAAGAAGTGAAGCCAGAATATGTGGAAAGAATCCGTGCGTCCTTCTTGGAGTCCACTTACACTTTCTTGGATGGATTGGTTCGACTTGCATTTTCGGATTATGTTCCCTTGAATGAGAAAGAGGAAGTGCAACTGGCAAAGAAGCGTGATAAAATTGATGTTCACTCAATGGTAAGAACAATACTCTATGGGTCATGCTGATCTATTGCTAATGCCATTCGTATGATCCATAGGATATGCGTATCTTGCTTACAGTGGGTAATCTGGCTCATATGCGATCGACTGTCATTCCAAAACTGGTTGGATTATTCCAAATGGCTTACAAGTGTAACATGGATGAAGATCTCAAGGCAAGTGATAAGCTTATTTCTTTAGTGTGATTGCGTATTGACATTTCGCGATAGACCTTGATCGATGTTGTGGATCAGCTCGACAAGATTCTCTTTAATGACTACATTAAACGCAAGTCTGGTTTACTGCGAGATATCATTCGACAAGGAATTCTATTGAGTGGTGTGGACTGGTACAGCATTCCCAAGCCTACAGGTATGTACGAAAGCTAGAGGAAGAGATCATCAATGACTAATAGCTCTTTTTTTCGAACAGAGGTACATCCCTATGTCTATGAAGCTCTCATGACGCTTGTCATGGTACATTCGCAAGTAAGCAGTGTGACCAAGCATCTTGTCCATCGTGCAGTATCAGCTCTCCTTGAAACTATGGCCAATGATTGTCTCGAGAGTTTTCGTCAAGTAGAACGATTTGGTATGGGTGGTATGCTGCAAGCAACACTAGAGATTGAATTCATGCACCAAACTTTACAACAATATGTTACACCAGCAGCTTCAGAAACATTACAACTTATCTATCAATCCATCGAACAATCCTACGACGCTCAACAACAGAACGCTGGTGAATTGCAGGCCGAATTGAACCATGTCAAGGACCTTTTAGTCTTTAGTCGAAAGAGCACTGTGGTACAATTCTTGTGCTTTAAACAGAATAGAGAACGTCGAAAAGTATAAGATGTAGCAGTTGAATATAATATATACCTCTCTTTACTTCTGGTACATAGCTGAATGGTAATGGAATATGTGGAGTACAAATCATGGTTTAAGCGGTGATCATCTGAGTTACGGGGAACCTTATAAAATGCTGGTGGTTCCTGGTGTCATTGTTTTGTATAGGAGAGTGGTGTTATTGTAATTTCTAAGCTATTTTCGTCTCTGCAGAGAAAGATGATGAGCTGGTCTCTTTGAGATTAGCTCGTCATGAAAGCAAGTGGCATAATAACACATTCTGACCTGCCAAGACCACTGCTAGCATAAAGCACTTGGGTGGTATGATCATTGCTGAGTATAGACGATATGTTGATCCGGAGTGTTGCTCAAAAAAGTTGTTGCAGCGGTGTCAACCAATGGAGTGATTTCCTCAAAAAGTATAGCACAGGAAGCTGTTCCGAAAAGGAACTCGAGTAGCGAGGACATGCTAGAGCACCTAAAACAACGAGTAACAATTTTTGTTGTCAGCATACAATGTTTACCAGCGCAACGGTAAAAATGATCTACTTTAAACGACTGATAAGGTATATGATCAGATGTCACCATTCCCCTCGGGAAGGAAATATTTAAAGAGATAGGTTCCCATATATCGGTTGAATAGGAACAAGGAGACCATTGAGTTAATGCTACTCTAGCTGTTATTCTGGTTTAAACATATTCACAGCAACAAGTCCTTTTAGTTTAGCCAAATGCATTCATATGCCCCACGATGCACCAGCTTTGTCAATGGTAGTACAAATGGATTACGGATCAACATTCGTATTTCCAGGAACATTTGCAAGTGGTGGTGTTCCACATCTTTTACAAGAAACAGTAACTCGGGACAACAAGCAATTCATGTTATTAATGCATTGAAAATTGCTATAGCAATAATGATCCAACCAAAAAGGTATTGAACTATTCTAGCATGGCTATGTGGTGTCTACTCTATCGGCGGATACCAGTCAAAGTAAGCATGTAATCCATGTGTCTGCAAACCAAAATAGCAAAGAGTTACACAACAGGACACCTCTGTATCTCCAAAGTCGCGCGTTAATGAACCCAATCTTTGTCGTTTCTTTCCCTCTTTCTCTCCTCTTTTTCACTCTCTTTCAATTGCCATTTCTTCTCGCCATTGCTGTTCCTCATGCACCATTTACGTGCACCCGACACTCGTTCTCATCGTCGAAATCGATCAGTTTCAGCTGCCCCAGCACCTACAACCCTTCGGCAACAACAACAGCAGCAGCAGCAGCAGCAGCAATCGCACAATGTTCTTTCACCTAATGATAATGTCCTACTTGTACCGTCTCGACAAGCTCCTAGTCCTCCTACAACAGCAAAGCGTATGCAATCCTCGTCTTCAACTCCTGCTATGCAACAACTACGACAACCTTCGAGACAAGACCAATTCAAGTACTTTCCATCCTATGGTCGTTCAGATCAAACGTTACCTATTCGAGGACAAACTATGTCATCACCAGATTCACACATGGGTCATAGCAGGGATGAATTACATATGAAAAAGGTATATCTGATTACTTTTTAATGCATAATCAGATCAGTTTCACTAAGATGATCTTGTTTCAGGGAAACCAACGAGGTAACATTTCAGGATTTGGTAAGCTGCTCAAGAGATTGCAAAGCAAGGTGCGTTCTCGTCATAATAAAGGACAAAGATTCTCAAGATTGACCGAGAAACCGATGATAATACAGGCATCCGACGATGATTTGACAAGAAGAACCAATAATAGAATGAAGCAGCAGCAGCATAGCAACAGTGGGCTCAGCACACCATCGTTACCATCCGCCACTTATGAGAAACATGAGCCACCAATACGCAATCCTCACAATATACCACTTGCACCTCCAGCACCTCCTCCTCCACAAATACCATCCATTGAGATTGGTAAAAAGACTTATCTACAACCAGAATTACGAGCTGGTCTCCAAGAGTCGGATGACTTGTTATCCAAGATGCCTGCTGAGCTTCGAACACGGCCTAACTTTAACAAGGCACAGCAACCACAACAGCAACCACAAGCAACTCATCCTCCTTTGGCATCATCATATAACAATCAACAGCAACCCAACAATGTATCAACAGCAACTCATTACCAACAATCCAATCCACCACCACGCAGTATATTAATCAACAGCCAAGAACACTTGACTCGTTCATCCAATACATCCGATAGTACCATGCCAGCTTATCCCATTGCCAACGATATTTACAATTATTATGGACATCATATCAACAATACCCCTCCACAACATCAACAACGGCAAGAGGAAGTACACAATCATTCTTCCCTACGCCCTATCAATGATGAAGAAAAAGATGATGATGAATCCTCTAATCGAACACAACGGCATTCAACATGGTCTTATGCATCCACGGGGAAATCATCTGGAACATATTCATTATACAGCACATTTGGAACTGATTCACGACCCACCAGTGAGAGTGTACTCGATCTTGATACAACGAGCGATAAGGAGGAAAGTAAGGAGCAACCATCATCACCACCTGAGCAACAAGTTGATCTTGCACAAATTGTGTGTAACAATGTCCGCGGCAAGAGTCCAGCTCGTATTATTACAACCAACGAGGATGAGGAGGAAGATGGTTCTTCTTCAGATAGTGATGAAGATGTATTTGTGGATGCAACTGGAATGTCACAAGAAGATTTGGAACGAGAAAAGTTGAATGGAAAACGAATATCCAAGCGATTATCTAAGCGATTGAGTGGTGGTCACTTTGGTAGTGCTGGTGGTCTTTTGCTCAGTATCAATGCACCTCCTCCAGTACCATCACTGCCATCCAATCTTCCGAATGATAACAGTGAATCAACATCAAACAATACCCAAACAGCATCTCAAGTCATTGAAAGAAACACACCGTCTCCTTCGATTGCTTCATCAGTAGCACCCGATACACCACCACAATCATCTTCACCAGAAATATCCCTCTCCAAAACAGCCAATGCTATGGGTATATCAGCTGAAACAGCATCCGAAAAAGTTGAACTGGGCACATGTCTTTCTCCTCCTCCACCACGAAGACCTATGAATCAACGCCGAAAGCGATCTTTTCATGGACAACAAGTTGCTATTGACAATGAACCCAATCAAGCAAAAGATACAACAGTGCTTCCAGAAATTCGACTTGATCAACAGCAATCTCAGCCACGGGATAGTGAAGCACGGTTTGCATCACAAAAGATATGGAATGGAGATGAATCCTTTGTGACAAAGGAGCGTGCTGCGGAATGGCTTGGCCAAGGGTAAGTGGATAGGAATCAAAGCATATGTTTTATATACCTAATGGGACCATTCATAGAAAACCACTCAATGCGCGGGCGCTTGAGTACTACATGGATAATTTCGACTTCAAGACAATGCGAATCGATAGTGCTTTTAGGTATGAAAGAGAAAAGCAAGTGATGATGGTAATACTGAATTCAAACTGTGTGTTATATATAGAAAACTTTGCAGCAAACTCTATTTCAAAGCAGAAGCACAACAAATTGATCGTATCTTGGAAGCATTTGCACGGCGGTTTTGGCATTGCAATCCACAATGTATATTTGGCAACATTGGTACGTACTGTTGTAGAAAAGATAATGTGTCTTATACTCATTTATTGCAATAGATATTGTCTACGCTGTCGCTTATTCATTATTGTTGTTGAATACCGATCTTCATGTCGCACAAGGCAATCATGCAAGAATGACACGACAAGCATTTGTACGCAACACCATGTCTACTATCGAAGATCAATTACGTATGCTTCCTCCAGAAAAGCGACGGGGTCATCTTTTTACCAAAACATGGGAAGCTGATATGGAAATATGCTTGAAGGTACATAATGAGGATGATTTATATGGGATGAGATATTAACTCTTATGATAGGAATTATATGGATCAGTGAAGCAAAACCAGATTTTACAGCCATTGGAAAGTCAACAACAACAATTGACTGTCAACACATCGGATGGAGTGGAAAAACGCAATAGTATATTAATGGGTGGACGACGTGTTGCCGAGTTCAAGCGTAGTGTCAATACCATGATTCGAAAGTCAGGACGCGAAAGTGTGATATACCCCGAAGAACCCATTCCCCGAGCGAGTACAAGCGCTGATCAACCCACATCATCTATGGTATCTCCACGACGAGCATCCTTTTCTTCTTCAACTTCAGGCAACTCATCTACCATCAATGGCAACGCACGTTCTCCAAGCAGTACCTTGTCCCCAAATCAACCCATGATGAGTTTTATGCACTCGCATGGATCCGATCTCTTCACAAGTCGACCCCCTTATCTCAAAGAAGGCATGTTGGCAAGAAAACATTTACTGGAGAATGCAAATCAAAAAGCCAAACATCGTGAATGGAAGGATTGTTTCTTGGTTGTTGGCAGTGGGGAGTTCAAAATGTATTCCATGCAAGGCAGTGTAGGCGAAGAACGACGCAGCTTGCTTCGTATGAGCAGTGTCAATACATTTGCTACTTTGGCGGATTCTCTCAATCGATCAGCAACCAGTAGTCCCAATTCAATGCTTGGTGGTCGATGGGCTGTAAGTGCATATGAAATCATTTTTTATAGGGTACTGATTGTGATTCATCTAGTCCACTATGCAACTCTTGGGTAATATCAATCTGAATCATTCGCTTTCCAACATATTGCCACCTCCTGGATACAATCGTCAGCGACCCCATGTATTTGCAATTCAACAATCGAATGGTGGTGTGTTCTTGTTTCAAACTGCATCACAGGATCAAGCCAAAGAATGGGTGGAAACTTGTAATTATTGGGCAGCAAGACTAAGCAAGGAACCATTACCTGGTGGTGTGAGCAATATGGAATATGGCTGGGGATCATGTCTAGATGATGTCATTCTCAATCTGGATGCGGATGATGGCTCAGGCAAATACTTTGGAAATCCTGACACAGTCAATGTTTATGAATGGAAACCTCCTGCACCGCCTACTGTATCAAGCACACTCAATGAGGAAGATCAATTCGCTGCACTTCAGAAACATTTGGATGCATTAAGTACTGAGATCAACGAACACAGAGAGCTGAAACGCAAAATCCTTGTCAAGGTAAACGCTAAATATGGATAATGCTATTCAATATACTCATGTTCATTGCTTTGTAGTTTTCAACCAAGACCCATAACCATCCCAAGGTCATGAGCAATTGGGAAGCTAAATCCAATTATCTTTTGCACGAGATTATCAAGTACCAAAATTACTGCGATGCTCTGGAACGTAGTGTCCAACGGCGACAGGAGCTTCAATCGAAAGAACGAGAAGAGCAGGAAAACCAACATAAGGAGCAAAACTCCATGGAACCATTGGATTACAAAGAAAGCAAGCTGGATCTGTTTTCTGAGATTGGTAGAGAAATTGAACATTTGTCTGTGAAATAAGGCTATATATTGTACTTTATATACTTGTCTATAAAAACATACACATTATTACTTGATCATTTTACGTTTAAAGCAAAGGTTGTGGAACCATTTTCAGGGGTAGCTGACTTTCCATATTGATATCCCATGTGACCTTGATTGCATGACAGTATCTACAACCATCATAATACCATTCACACACGCTAGTAATAATCAGTTTTACTCAAAGATGGATATTCAACATGTGTCATCTATGGCTTATAGAATCCACTACTTCTCCAATAATCAAGATGCTTCCTCATAAAGTCAACATCGAATGTGGATGCTTCATTAAGAGCGGATGTCAAGTTGACCGCGTTCTTTGTTTCCCTCGTTTGCATATTGGACAATGATGATGATGACTTCATTGTTGCTTCCATGAAGGATAAGAGACGATAGGCTGGATTATCCTGATCCTTGCTTAAAAGGTTTACCCACTCCACTGGCGAAACAATGTCAAACTGCATACCACAAGCACGCATATTGCACAGGAGCTCCGCCCATGGCATGGTGGATGGATTAATAATGTGAAACACATGCTCTTGGTGTGCTTGGAATGCTGAAGTTTTAAGCATAATATCGACAATGGCGGTAGCTGCGTGATCAACAGGCAACCAATCGATTGTGCGATTGGGGAATTCAGGCATTTTACCAAGAAAGTCGCCACCACCAATCATCATGAGTGGGTACATCTCATATGGGTTCCACATGGCATGTTGACTGTCACCACATACTTGACCCATTCGTTCGATCATACATGGCCATCCTTTATCGCGCCATAAAAACTCAAACAAGTGTTCAACAATATATTTGGATTGTGCATATCCATTTGGCAGTGCTGTGTGAGGATTGGCAGGCATCAACACCGATTCAGGAACATTGGATGGTGCACCAACACCAGCTGTGGCACTCACACTTGAGATCATATGCACGTGGATTGGATTAGTGGGTCGATAAGCAAAGTGTAACAGATTGTAGAGTCCTTGAATGCACGATTTGTCGAAATGTGTCACAGATTGGTTAAAATCAACGAGCCAAGCACAAGCTTGCACAATGGTTACTTCGTTACGTAGGCGATCATATGTATCCTTGCCCCATCCAAGATGTTCGTTGTTGTCCATATCCATTGGTAATACTTGTACTTTGCTGCCACCTTCATCCAGTAATGTTGCATCTAAATGGCGTTCAATAAATGCTTGCTTAACTCGTCCCATCAACACTTGGTGATCATTCGTCAATGTGCCACTTGGTCCTCGCACTGGACAATATACTTTAGATACTTGCGGGGATAACAATAAATCCTTCAGGATATAGACACCCAAAGAACCAGTAGCTCCTGTAAGGAGCACGACTTGTTTGTCATTTTTAAGATGCTCATTGTTATGCACAACATGATCGAAATCCTTATCAGCACGTTCCAAATAATCCATCAGCAGGTCTTGTGCCACTTGGTAGCTATCCTTGGGTACCTTGCTGCCATTGGGTGCCAGAGTAGCTACAAGTGCAGTAGCCATTGATGTAACTGTAGGGTATTCATATAAGAAGTTTGCAGGGAGAGTGGTGTCAGATAATTGACCAATGCGATTTCGCAGCTGGATTGCCAAGACTGAATCAAATCCATAATCGAACAATGAGTGATTCTTGCTATCTTGATCGCTGAAGATGCTTGGATCTTTTTGTAAGATGTCACATGCTACTTTGATGAGCAAGTTTTCTATCTCCTGTAAGCTCCATTCAGTTGTCACTGCTGTTGCTACTTTCTCTTGGGACGAAACGGTTGTAATAGTAGAAGTGGTATGCCCATTCAAAAAGTTATTGTACATGGTATCAATGATACTTTCAAACTGCTCAATGGCACGTCCTCGCATCACTGTTCCTTTTTCAGTTACTGGCAATTGTTCTTCCAATGGAAGAATATAAATCATCTGTGGCAGTATTGTGCTATGCTTTGGTGCATCTTTGTTGGCTTCATCCACAGCAACTTGCACTATATGTACTCCATATATGAGCCAGTAGCTATCACACTTCCATCACGTTTACTTACCTTGCGCAATACAATCGTTCATATTGTATTGCTTAGCTTCATCAGGTGACAATTCAATCAACACAGCAGTACATGGACGATCCTGTGCAATGATTGTACATCGATTAATCAATCGTGAGCGGCGTAAGGCAGCTTCCATAGGCACTGGATTTGTTTTCTCGCCATTTCGCATCACGAGCGTATCATCACAACGACCCATTGTGCGCCAACAATGAGATCCTGGTGGATCTTCCATCAAAAGATCGTTGGTTGCATAATCTCCATTTGGCCTTGTTATCAAGTTATTAGCAAGTGTGGGACATCCAGCCTTGATAACCAAGTGATATAGATTTTCATCAAATGGCTCCATATAGCAATAATCGCGTATGATACGCACAGGCTGGAGTGTGGACCAGCCATGGAAATCACTTGAGCGAAATGTGATGCCCATTTCTATTGAATACATTATGGTTGGAACATGTTGCTTTTCCATGCTTTTGTTACATTACCTGTAGATCCATAACGACACTGAAGTTTGCAAAATGACTGGAAGAAATCACCCACTTCCTTACGCAAAGGCGCACCACCATAGCTTTTTGAAGGATGATGGTTAATAAAGATCATATGCCACTTTGTACTACATAAGCATCCTTACTGCAGCATTTTAAGTTTCTCAAGTGGTTTTGTGTTACCGGTTTCACATAAATACTCATACAATTGTTCGAGTATAATAGGAAGCTGTCCTGAGATTGTGACATTATACGTGTCAATGGCAGTGATGATATCTCGTGGTTGAATTGGCAATTGGGAGAAGAGGAGTGTGCTTGCTTGTGCCATGATGGGACTTAGCATCTGGTATAATCCCCCCATGTGGAACCTAAGGTGATATGGCGTTATGCGAATGCGCCACAGGTGCATGCATTTCGGTTGTATAATACTTACATTGGAAATCCGACGAGGAATACATCAGACGGCTCAACTGTGTATTGTAACACATGAGGATTGTCTGCAAGCGCGAGCTCATATGAATCATGTTGTGCCAACGTAATCACGTATCGATTGCTAAGATGAATCAACTTTGGAAAGGAAGTGCTTCCTGAGCTGCAATAAGGGTGGCAAGTGAGTATGACCCTTGCAGCATATGTATGTAATAGTATTAATACCTGTGGATTATTATAGCCGTCTTTTCCTTATCCTCAGGATCAAATTGCCTATCAATCAACGCGTCCACATCGGTGTGCAATGGCTCTTGTACCATAGCTGGAATATCAAACATATCAAAACTATGGCAGCTGATCTTATATTCCATGCTAACTTGTGCCTTTTCCTCATACTTCTTGGATGTGATTAACGTTTTGGCTCCAGCGTTCAACACCAGATGACGAATGGCAGCATGAGAGTTGCGTGGAGCAATAGCCAGTAAAACTCTTTTTAGCTTCATTATAGCAATGGCTGATATCACATAATCCACAGAATGATCCGCTAATAATGCAACTGGGGTATCGGGTGGTGTATCCTTGAGAAACGAGAGTTGCCATTGACAAGCAAGATTTGTGGTGATGCGATCAAACTCCTCATAAGTCAGCGGAGAGAATGTGCAAGATGTGCTTGTCTGATAGCGCGTAAAGACATTCTCCCTACACTGACACACGATGCAATTGAAAAGGTTGATGAATGTATAGTAGTCATCTGGGCTGTATAGCTTGACCATTGTTAGTGAGGAAGAGAAGCTATTCTCTCCTGGCGTATTTTTGACGTTACTTTTTATCCGTGGCTACACAACGTATAAACATATGCATCAATTTGAACTAGCTGGCGCATGCATCGGATTGTATATTGCAAGTGTACCCGAATGTAAAATCTCTTCACATGGCTATGTGTAGTACCAACTGTGTTGCATGGTATGCAGGGGTAGAGTGACATAGTATGTAATATTATCTGTGCATCGCAGCTTGAGTCGGGAGACTATAACAAAACTACTCGACCGATTTCCCCTTTATTTTTACATCTCTTCCCGTTATTTCTTTCATACAGAATGACAAGATTCACCCCTGATCAAGTTAACACCATCCCAGTTCATCCTGCATCTCAAGGATTTGACACACATCATCTTGCAGTAGAAAGATATTCCTTTCAAGCAGCGTCACAACCTGCCATTTCATCCATAGCATTTGTATGGTCACATGGTACAAGTTTTCACAAGGAAATGTTGCATCCTTTGATGAAACGCTTTTTGGATGCCTTACGTAGACTTCCTCAGTATGAGCGAATCGACTTTGTCTTTTATGGTTGGGATTCACGTAATCATGGCGATTCAGCTCGACTTAATGATGGCCATGTAAACACCCCTGGATGTATGTTCTTTGCTTGTTGGGGCAGTAGATGAATCTTTGCTGATAGTGAAAATCATCATCATAGATACCTGGATCGATCACGGGATGGATACACAGCAAGTAGTTAGCGCCATGGGCCTTAAGCAGAAGCATAACAAGGTGATCGGTGTTGCTCATAGCGTTGGCGGAACCGCCATGTAAGTGATCGGTAAAATGGATCACAGATGGTATGTGTCTTTAACACGCGCTTGTCTATATATAGGCTCTTGGCCGAATTTATGCACCCCGGCACATTTGACGGTATTTGTGTGATTGATCCAGTAATGAACATCAAACCGAGAGAGCAAAGCAAGCGTGGTGAACGCTTTCCAATGTCGGCTGCTATTTTAAAACGTCGTGATACTTGGGAAAGCCGGTACGTGATAGAAGGTGATAAGGATCAAAATTATGTGGATTGACTTGTTCGTTATCAAAAGGGAGATATGCTTACAATCCCTATCGAGTCGAAAGTATTGGCAGAAATTCCTTCCAGAGGTCCTGGAGAATTATGTGGTACATATCATTCAGTATTTTTCATGTCAAGCATTCTGTGAATGCACTAACACATAAGAAAATTAGAACTACGGACTCTATGATGCACCCGATGGCACTGTGAAGCTAAAATGCCCCAAGGAAGAGGAAGCAGTAAGTCTTGTTCCACTGGATAGTTATATCGTCGATAGGTTTCATAAGTTTATTAGCTCATGTATGATTGTGGGACGTATGGATCTGTTGCAAGCTTGCATGGTCTTAGGGGGATGAAGGTGCCGGTGCATGTTATCCACGCTTCACGATCAACATTGTAAGTTATAATATAGGCTTGTTTGTAGCTGAATGGTATAGATATTCATATGAATCACATAGTGCAAGTGAGGAGATCATTCAGCAAGTCAAAACTTCATCACCTTTGGTGACCAATACAATCGTGGAAGCTTCACACCTTGTACCTGGAGAGAATCCAGATATCTTGGGTAAGTAAACCATTATTAATGGAATGTGTAGAGGCAATACTAAATGCCCGTCTAGTTCCAGAGATAATTTTACTTGTGAATCGAGTAGCAGTATCAACAAATCGAGCCAAGTTATAGAATACGTGATTAGCTTGACAGGCTGGAATAAACTCTCCATGTTTCACAGAGGGAGAAGTACGCACTTGGCCCTTTGATTTTCTTTCTTTTACACTTTCCCACTTTACTTTGAAACAACTATGAAAGACACAGAGCTACCACTGATTCCCAACCTAGCAACTATCCACTATTTAAGGCAGGCCGGCGCAATGCTCGATCTGTAGGACAAAAACGTACTAATGTACTTGATGCAAGCCATTCATTCCTTACGTTCCCATGTAGTCCAGCAAGAACGACGGCAACTGCTATCATTTATTATAACCAATTCCATCACTTTATGCTGGTCAACAAGAATAGCAAGTGTGCTCGAAACAATCAGTGGGTGGACGAGTCGATGCCACTGTATACCAATGAGGAGGTGCGCCTTATAGCAACATATATATATTATGCGCTTTGGTTAACCAAGCAAACATTCAACACACACACAAGCTACTAGCTACGACTTGCCTTCATCTTGCATGCAAAGCAACGGATGTTCCACGAAAAGTACGCGACTTGGTGAATGTGGGATACCGGTAGGTTGCGTAATATATTACATAGAGTATCATGGCTAACTATGCGCATATCACCCAGGTATTATCATCCGAAAGAGAACGTTCTACAAGTGGATGAGGTAAGAGGAATGAATCCCAAAGATGTACATAAAGGTGTTGGATTACTCAAGTCGATATCGGATGCAGACATATTTCCGGATGCGATCTTCATTAGTTACAGGCGAATTACTCTTGGTACGAGCACTCAGCTTTGATCTTGAGGTGACACTTCCTTTCACATACTGCCTACATGTGCTTCGAGCCATGGCTGCTGTCTCTTGGTTCAACAAGGCTGGAAATGAGGATAAGAGAGAACGTCGAAGGTCTCGATCTGGATCACCCGATTATCACAAAGATATCTGGAGACACATGGAACAAGGTAAGGTAATTGATGATATCTCTTACATATATCTGACATATCGTATAGAGATGGATCCGGAATTGAGTACTATTGCCCGTGTTGCGTGGACATATTGCTGGGATAGGTAAGGGTTGAAGCACATCGAGGATGAAAAGGATATGCTAAAGAGGTGAATACATGCAGTGTTTGTTCACCAAGGATCATTCTGTCGCGTAAACCAGCTGAAATAGCCTTGGGATGCTTATACCTTGCTTTGAGAACTTGCGATGCCGAACTCCCTGTGACAATCAATCAGTGGGTGGATATGTGGGGAACAGCTGAAAACCTATCAGTTCAAAACATACGAGGTATGGTGTACCATTGGATTATCCAACGATTGTTAATCTTAACATCTGTTTTGCTAGATGTTGTCACTGATCTTTTAGACTTGTTCGATAATGCACCATCGGCCCTTCCTATTGACGATCAGCAAGTGTTGAGCCCAGCATCGGCATAAATCGAACGCACAAGTACCCTATCCATCCTTTCCATAGCCGAGATAGCCATTTCCTTTCGTTGATACATAGTCAAAGATTCCATCGATTACATCCTTCATATTTGCTGTTTCCAATAGAATCGCTGTTGTTTATATGTGAATAATATCCAATTGTTTCCCATGTTAGGATCTTCCTTTTAATATGTATTTTAGATTATGGAAAGTGCTTATGGTTGTAAACATTTCACATATGTCTGAGGATGTAATGTCAATCGTGTAGCTAGCAATGATCCAATACACTATAAGGACAATAAGCAAAGCACACAAAGTCAATGCAATAAGGTTTGACGTAAGGAAAACACGATGCATCTTATTATATTATATGTTTCTACTACACTGATATGCCCATTCTTTCTAAACGATGTCGTTGGGTTTGGCGCGCATCTGCTTCATCGTGTTCACTATCTTCTCCTTCTACATCCAAATCCATATCCCGAGGAACCTCTGCATAAAGGAGTGATTTATATTAGTCATGTACACATCCCCATGAAGGCTTATCTTGATACTGTACCTTGCATCTCTGCAGAAGGTGCGAAAGGTAATTGGCGAAGGTTGTCAATGATCTTGGCGCTTTACATGAAAGTCAGCATCATAGTTGTATGATCCACAAAGCTCTTTGTGTCAACTTACATGATCTTGTCAAGGTATTCTCGTGTGTTGTGATTAGCCATATTGTTGGAAGGTACATCCAACTTGTATTCAGGACCATAGTATTCGAAATAATCATTGAATGGCAATTCGTTTTGAGATAGATCTTCGCCCAAGGCCAATCCTGTCTCATATGTCCAAGTTCGTGCAACATTGCGAATTGTATAGCCACCACCGCCGACCATAATCATCGGAACATTAAATGACTTTAGAAACTCCACACACGATGCATGACCACGCATAGATAAGTTGAAGCACCCCAGACGATCGCCTGCTAAAGAATCACCACCTAATTGCAGTACCACAGCACCTGGTCGATACCATTCCATGATGTGTTTTATGATCTATATATATAGGATGAGCTTTGAGCAATGTTTAATCACTTGGATACTTACCGGTCGGAAAACGTTCTTGTACGTGTCATCATCAATGCCATCTCTCAAAGGTACATTAACTGCATAATGCTTGCCCTTCCCTAATCCGGTATCCTAAAAAAACCAATACAATTGGTATCCCCATTCTCAATTCCGCAATAGTCAAATATTTGTTGTTACCTTGATGTCGCCTGTGCCTGGAAAGAATTCACCAAATTTGTGGAACGAGCATGTCATAACACGATCTGTTGTGTAAAAGGCTTCTTCGACACCATCACCGTGATGCACATCGATATCAACATATAAGACTCGTTGGTGATACCTATCAAATGATAAGTAAACTTGTCCAGTGAGGGGAGATTGAAATGTTCTTACCTCAGCAATTCAAGGATACCCAACACAATGTCATTCACATAACAGAATCCAGATGCTTCTGTCTTTTTTGCATGATGCAAGCCACCAGACCAATTAATGGCAATGTCAGCTTCTCCATTCAATAGCTTATTGGCAGCACCTACCCAAGACAATGCATCATCAGTAACACAGTTGTATAATCTATAGTCAACACTTACCAATGGTACCCCCTGCTGATATGGAGCAGAATTCAAACAAGCCTTCAAACACAGGACAATCCTCTCCCACATTAACTATAATGATGGATCTAGTTATCCATACAAGTACAAGATAAAATAAAGACTTATGCACTTACATCGTGCAATGCCCTGTTCAAGCCCGCCATGTTGTACTGCCAAATGCTCCAGGTTATCAGGAGTAACACGCTGAAGAAAGTTGATATACTCGTCCGAGTGGAATCGTGTCATTTGAAATGCGGATGCTCGCACTGGTTTCTATTACGACAAGTGAGTTTTTTATACCCTTATCCTCCTCCAAGTGACAAGCGCGTACTTACCACAATGTCCATTTTGTTGTACAAGCCGTAATTCACCACCATGTTGTGTACCATGTGCATACGCTTCGGTTTCATATAATGACCTAAAACGGCACAACAATGTAAGAATAGCAAATGGGTGCCGTTGTTGCCAAAATCCTACCTGGACCATAGCTGAAGTTTCCAACGTCATCTACATTGGATCACAAATGGGGTTGATATATGATACTAGTCGAATGTCGTAAAGGATAATAACATACGATCGTAGAAGTAGCACACACGCTTTTTGGAGCAATCTGAAAGGCTGTACGAGTTGGTCATGGGCAGGCGACGATCACGATTGAGTGAGAAAGAGAAAGAAGGAATGCTGGAAAAGGAAAGCGGGGATGCACCACCAAACTTTCCCAATTTGGATCACCTTTTAGTTTTGCTAATGTTGATATAACACTATAACTAAGCTATACTACTCGACAAATAAAATAAGATGAATTCCATCTACTAGATATGATTAGATTACAAAGTAGATGAAACTAGCCAAAGCAAGGCAGCTCATAAACATGGATGGGGTGGTGGTGGAAGAAGGTGCAGCCGAATGTGAAGAAGTATCACCAGCATTCGGTGACTGGCTAGGTGATGCTGCTGGGGAAGTACCATTAGGATTAGCATCAGTTGGGTAGACAAAATTCTCTTCCCAATATGGATTCGAGATATTCATGCATTGTGTGAAAGGTACAACTCTGAAGACTTCCTTGATCTTTGGCAACCACTTTTCAGCCATTGATACAGTTGCATTGTTAAGCTCATGTTGCTATAATAATGAAATAACTTGAGCCTATTTGTATACATGCAGTATGCTTAAAACTTACCAGAATGATATGACCATGTTGATTATCAGTGCCATTCTTACGAGATTGGATCCAACCTTCAAAGTAGCCATCAACAGTGGAAGGTGGCAAGTTACCACCACCAGGACCGGGCATATTCCAATCATTGGTATCTTCATCCCAAAGAATAGTACGCATACCCATTTGCCAGGCAATAGCACGCACACGATCGTCAACATCACCAAACGGTGGGCGCCTATATGCAATGAATCTATTGATATGAGTATTCATGTATCCAGCAGTTAATGCATCACAATAAAAAAAAACACAGACCAGCATTTTACAGTAACACCTGTCACATGCTTGATGGCACGTAATGACCAATATAATTCGGCTACAACTTGATCGTCGGAAAGAGATGTCATAGCAGGATGAGACCATGTGTGTGAGCAAAGTGTGTGTCCATTAGCTAAACCACGCTGTGCAGCAGCAGGTGCACTGATAACATTAGATCCGATGTCTAAAAAGAGACAATATCAATGTGATTAGTACTATATCCACTCATTGATTTATGGAGATACACTTACAAAACAAGGCAGCCTTTTGCTGATGCTGAGCCAAAAAGTTATATAGCTCAGGCTCTGCAGCTGCACCACCTTCAGCTGTCAGTGGACCATCGTCATATGTCTACAAATAAAATCCAAGGGCAATGTGATTTGTTGTTGTGAGCATAGATTGTTTTTGTAGATCATCAAAACACACACAAGAAAGCAACTATACTCACCAGACCCCAATCGCCCACCGTTGGGCAATAGTATACATCTTCTGGAAGACCAGGATATTTTGGCTATAACGAATCACCATGAATGAAACATGCCACAGTTATAAGTCAATATGTGTATGTGTATTTGTACCTTGACACAACCAGAAGCACTCCACCAACAATCGGGATCCGATTCATTGTAATTCTGCATGTTGACAGAACCATCCGGATTTGCCTTACGCTGAGAGATTTTGGGAACCTTGGACCAATCAATAGCTTTGATAACAGCTTGCACCTCTGATGAATTCGTTGGTGGTGGATTTGAAGGTGGTGGATAACCTTGCAGTGCTTGGCTATTTGTGTCATTGGACAATGGACCTGTGGGGATCTTGGATGCATCCGATGGATATTCCTTGATGTTACCAGACAATGGTTGTACATCGGATAACCAAGCTGGTGAGCTTTGAGCCATAGGACTATCATTGCTGCTGCTGCTGCTGCTGCTAGCACTGCTACTGCTCGATGATGGAGTTGCTGCACTGGATTGCTGCTGTCCCAGCACACCAGCTGCAAACAAGAGCACTAGGGCGTCTATGGCCAAAAGAGGCTTCATTATAGTACTGGAGATGAAAACCAAGTTATACGAATAGATCCAAAGTTGCAATGATGCTGCTGGTGTATTTATACTGAGTGGTTGTGAGTATATGCATATTTTGTACCACTGGGATGTATCAAGGGCGCTTTAGTTGACTCTGTGTGCATGGTGTATTGGGCTGAACTCACAGCATTATGGCGCAAAAGCATCTAGGTACTCATCAGTATAGTTGTAATACCATGCTCCCCTTGGCTGCTGGTCATCCCTTGTAAAAGAGGACCATACATCACCATTGCCACTACTGAATAAACTTATTGCTTTGATGCAATATCATTCCAATCCACAATTGCCATCATGCTTCTGGAAACTTTATTATAAGCACCATCATCACTCGCATGTTATGTTTAGTTTAATAGTTTGGGAACAGTATCAAATGGCATCAGTCTACATGAGAATGCATATGCATTCGATAACCCCGAGTGCGTGAGTGTATATGTGTATCAATGCAAAACATAACAACATGCATCCCACAAGTCAAGTTAGAAAAGAAACTCTGTATTGCGTTTTGCTAGGGAAAAAGGGGGAAAAAGGGGTAAACTGGAAAAACAAAGGCATTTTGCATGTGTGTATGTGTGTGTGTGTATAACAACTCAAGATTAAATAACAAAAATCAGCAAACACAAAACAATAATCAAATGTGGTATCAGAAAGACAATTGGGTGAGTGAGTGATATACGTAAGGGAAACAAAATTCGTCCCTTCAGATAAGGGGCTTGTTTGAGAGTGTATGTGTTTTTGTGGTATGTGTGCTTTGATAAATGCGGATACATGGTGTGTGTGTGTGTGTGTGTGTAAATGTGTTGCGAGTGCTGCGATGTTGACTTTTTGTACAAAACAAGAAATAGAGTTGACGTGATCAGAATTATTTTGTTCGTCTCCTAGCCTTCTTGTATCGATGACTACCATTATCGTCAGTCATCATGGATTGAGCGTCAACAATATCATGGTGAAAATGCAATGGCTGATTCGTCTTGGTAGCATTGGTAGGTGTTGACAATGAAGAAAGAGTGGATGATGTTGTAGAAGAAGATGCGGTAGAGGATGAAGAATGACGCTTGGGACAATAGCGGTATTCAGGAAATGCTTCCTTATGAGCCAACTTTTCCTGTTCAGCAAGAGCATGCCATGGTTTCTTTTCTTTCTCCGATAATCGACCCCAGCGTCGTGATGCACGCCTTAAGATTATATTATATTAGCACATTGTCATAATGTTGCACACACAATAAATGCATCAACTCACTTTGAGATTTCTTCAGCCCGTAGAGTGGGATCTTGGGATTTGAGTGCTTGACCATAATGGCAACGGAACTATGATAACGTCATATGCATGTTAGTAACAAGGGGTTAAGGGATAAGTGTGCAAGTAGTTATGTTTACATGAATCCATGCGTTCCGTGGTCGTTTAATATGGGCGTTCTTTGTAAGGAATTGACTGTGATCCAGGCCTGACGATGATGATCGTTTTTTCTGGTGCATCACAAGTGATACGAGTTGTTCTCCTTGTGCCGCGCGATGATGTGCATCTGCTGATGCAGCTGCTAATGCTTCAGCTGCTAATCGAGTTGCAGGATCTTGTTCTTCAAGTAATGCTGTTTCATCTTCACTACTACTGCTATGTGTTGACGATGAAGATGATGACAATGAACAAGGAGGTGGTGGCGTGGTTGATTGTCGTTGTAAGCCCGACAATCGTAGACATTTGAGAAATGCTTCCGCCACTGATGATCCTGGATGATGCTGTACAGCTGCTGCTGCAGCTGCTGCAGAAGCAGAAGCCATTGTAGGTGACATGGGTGAATAAACATCTCGATATTGGGGTTGATCATCTCTTTCCATGATTTGTTGTTGTGGTTGTGGTTGATGTTGTTGTTGATGGTTACGAGTACGATGAAGATTATCATTTTCCTTGGATGATGAAGAGGAAGTACCACGCGACCTGGGTTGAAGAACTGGAAAAGATCGACGAGGAACGGGTATTTGCAATGATGGTATCTTGTGGGAAAAGAATTTCCACTTTCGTTGATTTCCATTACCAGAATTGGATGTAGAGGAATTTGTAGAAGCAGTATCATTAGTGGATGAATGACAAGTAGAAGAGGATCGGAAAGGGTTGCCCTTAAATGTGGAAAAGAGCAGTGGTCGAAACGCGGGTTCATAGTGGCTGATACGATGATTATCCAACTGCGGAGCAGGTTCTAAAAAGGCAGGTGCAACAGCAGCTTCTTGTAACCTTGACATTGCCATTGGCGACGACGAGATGAGCAACTCCTCATGTGGTTTTTCATCTTGCTTCTGTGGTGAAGTAGGTGAAGGCGGGCCATTAACTGCAAAGGAAAATCATGAGTAAGCTTTTCAAAGTTAACCCCTTTTGCAAGAAGGGGTGAGAGTGATTATGTGCGTGTGTGTGTATACAATACCTATACTAGTAGTAGTCGTTGCTGTTGTAGTAGCAGTAGTGCAATGTGATGACATATCGAGAATAGGCGGTAATTCCAAAGGAGGAGCAGTGGTTGTAACATTGGGAGAAGATGTTGAATCTCGTTGATCAAAGTATGGCAAAGCTGATACTGGTGAAGGCATCGGTGAAGAAAGCTGCATCATCCGAGAAAGAAAGGATCAAGGAAGAGGAAGAGAAAGAGAACAAGGTTCAGCAAACTACAAGAAAGATGGCCTGGGGCTCATACTGACTTTGAAAGAGAACACAACTGTTGTTGTTGTGCACGTACGAGATATAATACTCTCTCGGATGTTCATTCATTGTTGGTTGGTTGGTTGATTGGTGTCCCCACCACCATTCAAAGTAACACATATCACATTCACAATCTTTACTATGCGTGCACTTCACATGGGTCAGAACAATGAGCACTCTCTAAAATATAATGATATGCATCATCAACAACAAAGAAAATAAACCAATGATCACCCCTTGATTGATTCCATAATCCCGCCCTCTACCTTGCTTTATAACCCCTCCTTCCAGACCCACATCTTTCTCAACTAAACGACGTCATCGGTGATGAAGGGCCGTGATGGATCGTCAGGAATTGATTTGTGGATCAATGCTTTTTCCCTGGGGATACACAAAATGTGATTTTACGGGTTGTCGCATGATTCCGATTATTACAACTTGGATCTCTTTATTACCCTTATCCTGGTTCACTTATAATCATTGTTACCAAGACACAGTTTTATTCACTTGTTTACTTGGTGATTGTTATTGTTGTTGGGTTCTCTTGGAACATCAAGTTAAAAAAAGAAAAGAAATGCATCCGCATATCTGGGCTGGCAAGGAACACGACATCAAATGTGTAACATTAACGGAGCAGCCCCGCTCCTCAATTTGTTACCTTAACCGTTCTTATCACCCCATTACTTTGGTTTACTCTTTTTGCAAACAATGGGCAGTTGGCTTCATTGGTGCTGTTTGACGCTCGTGCTTCTTCATGACTTACGCACAGGGCATATCTTTACAATGATTGTGTGATACACTTGCTAGTGCACAGACTCACTTTTTGACCCTGTTGTTGCTGCTGCTGCACTTGAATATCATGGACACCCCGATCATAATCAAACTGACATGGTCATTATCACAAGGATTTTTAACATTGTATAATCGCCACATGCAATATACTTCTTTACATACATACTCCTTTTGGTATACATGTGAAGTGTCATCATCACAGCTGCATGAAACAAGTCTTGCATTTTTACAAAACGCCACTTCTTGCCTCTTTTGATGAAAGGAGATGAGCACATGTTATAAGATTGGACTATTGAACCTATAAGCATTCTTGATATGAGAAGAGCCTATTTCTTTTGCAACCTTCTGAAGCAATACTCGTATCAATATATACAAGCCATACTGAGAATAATAACACGCATGAAATGATCCTCTTTCTTCCTTATCTCTTTTTCTCTCATTGACACATACATTGCCAATATGTGTATGCACTTCCAATGTGTGATACTTGTTAGCGTCACTTGATTACGCCTTCATTGGTGGGTCCAACGAGTTGAATGTGCTATTCATACAACTCAAACGAGATCATGTTGGGTTGATTATCTCCTGTGACATCAGTGTATAGCCACTTACCATGTTCTTTACTAACGTGCCAACAGCAAGATGTCAACAGCACACTCCGTCGTTAATGCCGATCCGAGCGGGAGGATCCACGCAAATCGTGTACACCATATTAAATCATTTCTTTCTCAAAAAAGATATTTTCTATTTAGAATGTGTAGTAGCTAAAAGGTATATGGCAAAAAGGATGTGCATGGGATCAACCCTTTTCTATTTCCTAAGGCTGTGCAACAACTGTACAAGGTAAACAAAGAACAAAATATCCAAAAAGGGCGAATTTGTGATGAAACGGGAGCGGGAAAAAGAGCAACCGTTACAGCCACGATGTGGAGATCAATAACAAGGCAGTGGTTTGCAATACTATGGCAACTGTCGTGCCTTGGCACACAAGATAAATAAAAACAGGGCGCAGTATATCTACCACCCCCTCCAATTCCGCGGTGTTGTTAGATTGCATACAGATATAAAAAGGCTGTTGTCGATGAATTGATCTTATCAAGGACATAACGCTTTTTTCTTCTTCCTTTTATCTATTGACTGTTGCAATGGTGACAACTCGCAGTCGAGTGCTGGTTGCAATTACTGTTTTGCTGTCATCCACAGCGTATATGGGCTCTTGTCAACAAGATAGTACACAATCATCATCATCATCACCATCCTCATCTTCCGATAATGGTCTTTCACCCCAAGCATCTCCTACATGGTTGCCAGATTTTCCAAAACCTGCAGACATAATCTCAAGCTACCCGTCCGGTAATGGACCAGAAATTACAGATACGCTGTCAAAGCAAACGCTTAATCTCAGCGCATATCCTGAGCCATGGGGAAAGCCTACAACAGATCATCCCGAGATCCAGAAAGTGATTCAAGCCATTGACTGGAGCAAAGTACCCAACGCAACTATCCATACACCCAAAGGCAATGGTGATTTAGACATGTCAGGATACGATTCTAATACCGATCCTTACTGCTGGTGGTCAGCTACCAACTGTGTCAAGCCAAAGACAAATGACCTGCCAGAAGATATCTATTATTGTCCTCGAGTTGGTGATTGGGGATTGACTTATGACGATGGTCCATTCAATCCCACAGATGATAATGCCACTTCATCTTGGTCAGAACCCAACTTGTACAACTTTTTGGCCAAGCACAACCAAACAGCCACACTATTTGTAAGACACACTTGTCATACACGCATAAATGCTGTGATGCCTAACTTTTCTGATTTATAGTATATTGGATCCAATGTTGTGACATATCCTGCAGCTGCTCAACGTGCTCTCAACAATGGACACGTTATCTGCATCCACACATGGTCTCATCCTCAAATGACGGCTCAAACAAATGAATTGGTGGTTGCCGAATTGTATTGGTCGCTTCGTGCTGTCAAGGAAGCAGTGAATGTGACGCCAAAATGCTGGTTCGTGTTATACATCACTTGGGTACATTTATTATACTGATATCAATCGATGCAATGGATATAGGCGTCCACCTTATGGTGATGTTGATGATCGTGTTCGTGCCATTGCTTGGCAAATGGGCATGCGTACTGTGCTTTGGGATGAAGATACCAATGACTGGAACATGCCTGGTGATGGTGGTGGCAATCTCAGCCCTGACACTGTTGATGGTTACTTTAACGGGTGGATTGAAGCTCGCAAGAACGGTAGTGATAACCAACAAGGTCATATTATTTTGGTATGTCATGCATCTTATCCATGGTATCATCGACCGTATTACTTATAGCATCCTATTTTATTGCATATTTTTAGGAACATGAGCTCAATAACTCGACTGTGTCAATGGCTGAAAAATGGCTCCCACAATTGCAAGAAACTTTCAATGTAGTAACTGTGCACGAATGCATGAACATCACCCAGCCCTATTGGGAAACATCATTTGTATATCCTACCGAAGCTGATCCCCATCCATCCACTAATAGCAGCAGCAACAACTCATCTTCAAGCCCTAGCTCAGGATCGGGATCAAATTCTGGTTCTTCAGAGCAACCAGGTAGCACAGCATCCACTATTTCATTGACTTTCACTACCTGGATGGCTTTAGCTACACCAATCTTGCTTTTCTCTTACTATTTGTAACATTCGGATTCATCTGTATGCAGCTTTCCAACTTAATACACCCAGTCAAAACCGCCAAAAAAAGGAAAACATCTATAGATAGCAATAAAACATATCTCTTTTCTTTTCCAATAATGATTTCATGCCGTGATCCTAGGATCCAAAAATATACATTGCTGAAGCAGTGATGGACATTGAGTACAATCAAAAGGAAACAACCAGCCATTATTGGATCAGCCATTCCAACAAAGAAACTGCTTGGCGAAACAAGTGATCTCCTTGAAGTCCGTATGATCATTGAAGCTCGGTATGTAATGAATTCCATCCCGCTCACCACCATCATTGTTACACATTTTTAACGTTATATAAACAACAAAGCGTCTGCACTGCAACGTGACAATGCATATTACAAGAGCCATATGCATGCGACATGTGCACCTACTATTCAAAGAACCACACGTGCGTTGATAATGCCCAATCACTTTGCTTTCTTCACGCCCTCTCTCCTCGAAATCCTTTACTGATCTACATTCATACAACAAATTGGTAAAAAGATGATTTTTTCTTTAAAGGAGCAAGTATTGCTATCGTAACGGAACAAGTAGAGTGGTGGACAAGGTTGTCAAAAAAGGGTGGAGTACTAGATGTATGTTTAACAGTGCGTGTATATATATGTTATAGTGGATGCGTTATCTATTCGTTGAGAGGTAAACCGCACATTTCGCAGTTGACAGCACCAGCTGCATTGGCAAATGTACAGTGTCGACAAGAAACTTCTGCAAGATCGGATGTTGCAGGGGTAACGGCACCGGAAGGTGTTGCCGATTGTGTCGATGGCGTATTAAATCGTGCGTTTCCTTCTGTTTTATAACCAAACGATTGGATCAGTCCATGTTCTTCTACCATCACTATAGAATAAACAATGCACATACCTGCTTCCTTTAGTACCATAGTCATGGTTTTCCATCCAGTGAGTTGCTCTAGCACCTCGGCTGGTACATCCGATTTGGTTGCCACGTTACAGAGAACAGAAAACTCGTCATCATTGAGCATATTGAGTTTCCGAATGAAACACAGGACATGAAAGTCGGATAACAGTTGCTTCAAATCACCAGAAGAATTCAAGTATCGAGAAAGCGTATTGACATCTTGTACACCTGTGTGACGATTCTCAATGCTATAACATGGGCTAGCATGGAATAAAGGATTGGGACTTTGTGGGAAACCATGTGTGACCTGTAACAATACACCATTATGAATATTCCTCTCATCATTTGCAAGGGTCAATTCAACTTACATTAACCAAGAGATATTCAACAGGGAAAGTAGGTTTAGCTGACTGCTTAACAACAACACCATATTCATTCTTGAACTTGTAAAACACTTCTGGCACGTATCGTTCATGTGGTACACTTTCTTGAACACGCATAACTGAAGCCTTACGGCTGGGTTCAATGATGTCAGCTTCCTTAAGGGCCACGGTCGTTTCTGAGACTTGATATGCCTTGACATCAATGTTGCCTTCGGTGTCACCCGAAATAACACATGTCAAGAATTTGGATCCATATTTGCCAGTAGCCGAATGTCGACAAGGATTTGGATAACGACGTTGCATATCAGCTGCAAATGCACATTCGAGTGATGACATAAAGTATGAATCAACATGTCGTTTGGCAACTACGGTGCCTTTGCCTGTGCCATCGTCAATAAGGTCTGTAAACACCATGCCCACCACCTTGAGTCCGCATGCTTCAGCTACTCGATTCACCATGACCTCTTCTTCATCCCATGGCAATGCTAGCTTAATACCATCCATGTGATCCTCTTGTGGTGGCTCATAAATCGTTTCCACAACCGCTTTAACGCCAAGTGGTACTTCAGTATATGGCTCGTATCGTCCAATCAAATATCCAAATCGCTGTGTACCCGATTCACGCCAGGCATTTAAGAAAGTGTCAATGACTCCGGCTGATGCAAATTCAACGTGATCCACCATACGATAGATCTAAAATTAGTGATCACTTGTCAGTCATTGATATTTCTTCATGGGATTACTATACTTGCCTGTCTTTGAAGGGTGATAGCACTGGGTTGGCACTTTGTGCAAATGCCTTCTGGCCAAGGTGCGTGACCACCAGAACATGGCACCTTGACTTTGTAATCTGGTTCTTCAAGAGGAGGTAGGTGCTTGAGCACTGTAGAAGATGGTGCACTTGTTTGTTTGGCTGCATCAATCTTGCGAAGATAAGCCTGGAATGACATATGTTTGATCTTGTTCTCTTCCAAATAGCCAGCATCATAAGGCTATAAAATATACACTTTGTTAACAAACATTCATCACGTGATTATACAAACAACTCACCTCAAGGGGCATACAATAATCGCACATAGCATTATCTCCGTGTCGACAACTGAAATAAAAATGAGTTTATAACCCATCACTTATTCCTCATTCTTCTACATTGAACACTTACAATTTGGTATCCTTTGGGCGTTTGATTAAACCACGTTCCTTTTCGAGCATATCGTCCACAGACTCCTGCTTGATATTGGCGAGCTCATTCATTGGAATAAATTCTGACGAGTTTGCTGCTGCCGATGATGAGGATCCTGCTTCGACTGCTGTTGGCTGTTCAGCATACGATACATAAACAATATCACCGTGCCTGATCAACTAATGTGAGTTGAACATATATAAAAGCAAAGTTGATATATTACTTTAAATTGGCTGAACCTAGAGTCTTGTCACTCATCGCGGTGATACGTGTAGCTGCTTCTGCCTTGGGTGTGTCGCCAACAGCGATCGAGTCGACATCTGCAAGTTGTAGTGTAGCTGCGATCTACTAAAATTGTTAATGCATAACACTTTTACATGGAATTCATTTCACACCTTTTCAGCTAGATCGGCAAATGTATCGCTTGCCTCGACTTGAATACGGCTCATGCCTTCCTTGGATCGAATACGAAGCAACTACACCAATGAACATATGCAGGAATGAGTTATAACACTCAACCCAGTAATTGTAACAGTACATTACCATATTGTCTGTTGTATCTGACAGGGAATCGAATGGGATACTGAGTTAATGTTTGGATCGTGGGGGAGGAAAAGTGACAATTCAAGTGAACAGTATACCTTATGCGTCAAATGGAACAAGTTCAAGCGACGCGCGTTATATCACCTGCTGCTGCTTTTGAAATGAAATTCATCCATTTCGCTCAATATCGGTGCTGAATCGGATTAGCATCGAATGAACAACACCATATAGAAGTAATAACTGGATGGGATAATGTATGATACTATTCAAATAAACCAGGATCATTGATTGTAAGGTTACTTTGATATTGTGAAAATGCCCTTTGATATTGATGTTATGTATTGCTGATAGCGAGCGGATTAGAATGATGATGGTTGTTGGGCTGCAATGTTTTTTCTCTTCCTTCCCACTTGTAGCTGATTCTATCTAAGCTTATGACATCCTTATTAAGCGATGATTTATTATTTGAAGAACAATAACGATTGGTCGACTATGCTATCCACTTCATTGTTTGCACCATCAACTCACAAGCTGTGTGAGTGTCACGGTAGAGCTACTCTGCTGGTTTGAGCTAGTACATGTCCCAATATTCGTGGTCATTTATAGTTTCATTGTTCTCCTATTCTTTATGTCTCTTTGTAATGGAAACGGACTTACGGTCACATATGATAGATGACTATGGAGAATACCGTGATCGTAATAGATGGATGTCATTGTTCGAGATTATCACCTAGTCTATAATCAATTGCATATTTATGCAAAGACAATGAATCACTCCCTCGAACCATTATCTTATAAAGTACAACCAAACACTCCTTAATCTGAAGTACCAAATACAATCTACCATTCAATTCATCAGGTCATGCAGCATCTTGATCACTCATATTCAGGAAAACAATGATCTCAGCTCAAGACCTACTGCATTATCTCGAGTACTACCACCTCTTCCTCCTCAACAAACTCATTTGATTCCAAAGTATTCCATTTCCAGCCACATGATGACCAACTTTTCAAATGACAACGGCTCATGATGTTATATAGCTATCCAAATATACAGATTGTTCATGTTAAGTGTAGTTCAAAAATCACATCATGTATTCGATCAATAAACGATATGACTTGGATATGCGCTATTTCATATTCAGCGTAGAGCATCTCATACATGCTACTGCCTTTGCATCACGTATACAAGAACGTCATATAACCCCTTACACCTACGAGTATCACTTTTTCCTCGCATTCTCAACTTGAGCTACATTTATCATGCACAGATCGAATACATCACATCTTCACCAATGTTCCGTTATAATTGGAGTTATCTATGCCAACATATTATGGTTTTTGTGCGTTATCTTTGACAAATCAACACTTGATAACCGGGAAACATAAGTCACCGGATAAGGTATTTCGCGGTATCGGATTTGTTTGTTTCCAATTGTACACGTGGATCTATCTCCCCTGGATTATGCATCCATTCTTCGGTGGATATATGAAAAGTTTGTTTGATAGAGCGATGACATTGTGTGAGATTGTTTTTTACCCACATCATGGCCGATATTATATGACAGTCTTATTTGATCTTGTTATTCTTGCTTTTTCTACATTGTATTGATATCACCTTTACTCACATCGGATGAAACTGCCATTAGCTATCTCAAGCTGCTGTGCGATCGTGTACGCTGTTTCCGCTGCTGCAGCCGATGCTTATCGTGACACAAACGATCATGCAGCTTATGTGATCAAATTCAACCAAGCATACAATGCGAGCTCTGGTAAGCTTTCAAAGTGACATGTGCATGTGCAATACTGATAACGATCCTTGAATGTGATAGCGCACGCATTTCTCGCATCGAAACACAATGAATTTCTAGTATCAATGGCGAGTGACAGTGATATCAGCTTCCAAGCAGCCGATACCAATGCACCTATACTCTTGGATTCTATACATATGGGTGACAGTTTCTTTACAATGGCCGGTGCACTGGATGATCAATTCGTTCAACTCTTGCATCAAAGCGACGCTATTGAATTTATTGAAAGTGACAATGTATACAAGACTACGCTTACACGATCTATGCCTATCGAAAAACGTTCCATGCATTATAAAGCTGCCAGTCCTAACTGGGGTTTATCTCGTATTCGTCAACGTGATTTGAACGACTTGTCAACCTATGACTATGCTGACGATGAAGGGTAATATCTGAAAAAAAAGTATGCAACAAGAGACTAACAGGTTGTGTATTCAGCCATGGGGTTGATGTGTTTGTTTTGGATTCCGGTGTCCGTATCGAGCACCCAGATTTTGAAGGAAGAGCGTTTTCATCCTCAAATTTCGTTCATGAAGAAGAAGATACTGATTATGCAGGACATGGTATGTTGCCAATTTTATATGAGATGATAGTTATTTAATCATAAGATGTGGGATATTGGAAGGTACCCACGTGGCAGGCAAAGTGGCAGGCAAAGTATACGGCGTGGCCAAAGCTGCAAATATCCAATCCGTCAAGATCCTTAACAAAACAGGTGATGGCAAGTTGAGCACCATGTTGAAAGGTAAACATTACAGCCATGTGGCAGGGATATCACAACTGATCATATTATCTCTTATTTATATCGCTGCAGGATTATCGCACGTTGTTCAAGCAGCTACACCTGGCAAGGCGGTAGTCAATCTATCACTCAGTGGTCCACCATCTCGAGTAATGAATGCTGCCATTCGCAGTCTTGTGCAAGAGCACAATATCCCTGTCTTTGTTTCAGCTGGTAATGCAGGTGCTGATGCTTGTAATTTTTCTCCTTCATCAAGTCCGGATGTCTTTGTTATCGGTGCAACAGATGTCACTGATAGGGTAGCATCTTATTCGAATACTGGTCCATGTGTTAGCATGTACGCACCGGGTACCGATATTGTCAGCACGTGGATTGGAGGAGGCGAAAATGGCAACGTTAAATCATTGGATGGAACAAGGTACAACAAACAAATCAATATGAAATATACCAAACTAATCGAGTTTGTTTTTTATTCGAATAGTATGGCATCACCACACGTGGTGGGTATTGCTGCTTCATTGTTATCACGCCAATCCTTTGAATCGCCCAAGCAATTATACTCGACGTTGGCTGAACTGGGCACTAAGAATGTGATCGCTTTTCCTGATAACTCTGCTGGTTCAGAGAATAATATCATGGCATTTATCACAGCCGAGGAGTAATAAATATTCCATATTGAAGCGGACATATGACATTTATGGTTGTTAATACCTTTATTCTACAAATGAAGAAGCCATAATAAATCTAGGCATTTCCACATGGATATCGTACATTGAACCCGCTATAATGAAATCATCGACATGATATGTTGATATAAAATAGTATCTCTAATGCATCTATTGCCACAGATGAGGAAGCACCTTGGATAATTCATGGATAGTGGTGATTTGGTAGTCGCCGTGCTTTGAAGCTTGGGGATCATCGGTGACATGAATGGCTGTCCAACCAAGAGCCTGAAAAGAGCAATGTCCATGAATGCATGTTTTCTCATGCAGGGGATAAAGTAATTGTCAACGTACCTTGGCTGCATCTACATTAGCTGCAGAATCATCCACGAGGTAGCACAGACTCGGGTCCTTGACGCCTGCTTCTTCCATTGCCTTTTTGTACATTTCGGTTTCTACACAAGAGTGAAAAAGTAACAAATAAGCAATTGGTCTTGACTATATCGAGTGGGCAACATACCAGGTTTACAAACGAAATCAGGAACACGATAATCAGCAAATGTCATGCCTATGCAGTATAATAAGTTCACTATTATAACATTGTTTGTATTGACAAACCATACCATCAAATTGATCATCGATACCCAAAAGCTTTATACACCGCTCAGCGTGCTATTAATATTCATTGGTTAGTAAGCAAAAGATTGCCAGAACCTCCATGTCAACTTACAGGATAGTATGCATTTGTAAAGACCCATTTCTTCATCTTGAGACCAGTGAGCATTTCACGAAGTACAGTATCAGGCTTGATGATGTCGTCGAGTGGAAGACTGCCATCCACCTCCTTGTCTATGAGTCATGGTTAGTTTTAAATGCTATAGAGAATCAATTCCTTTTACAATTCAACTTACCATATTGAATAGGATCCACTTCATGATGTTTCTGGAGACCACGCAAGGCAAGGCCATAATCCATGTGATATCTTGCCCTGAGTTCCTTGGCTAAAGATATGTGATATGAATGACATGCTCCATCAGGTGTGCCTAGAATCACACATACCTTCACTTTCAGACATTCCCATTCTTATGAAATACTCGACAATCCTATATACAAAGCGTATCGTAAGCAATATGTTGGTATGGGTATGAGGTGGTCCTATATCATTACTCACTTTTGTCTCATGAGCTGGAGAATGCCAAGATCTTTGGACTGTATAAAAGGACAATGTCAATATTGTAACGTGGAACGAATGGACTACATACATAAAGGCAATTGTCGCAATCAAAGAAGAACACGGGTGAATCAGTAGAGTCGATGGTCATGGTGTGCAAGTGTGTTTTTAACGCAAGTGAAACAAAAAGGTACAATGAAGCGGAACCTTATGTATTTAATGCTGCGCCAGAAACAATCTTTACCTCATAGTAGCTGCTGCTGCTGCGACCCGATAATCGTTACTGCTGCGGATTCATGTGTCACCAACTCGCATCATTATGTAGTCTAGAGACAAGTTGGTCTGAATGACGTCAATGCATAAAGCCATCGGGATCTGCCAAGTAAACAGTAGCGGTTGACATATTGCTTAGATTATCTTGTTGATCGTAACCAGAATTAGTAGTGTTAGCTAACAAAATAAAAAATGGGACAATGACGTCTTGGGTTGGGTTAAGTCAACATATCATTTGTTACTGTGCATAATTGTACCTGAGTGAGAGAAAGATCATATCAAGTTGCATGGTGTGTAACTGATGACTGTTGCCAACCATCTGTATGATTGTAGTTGCATAAACTAGATACAAACGCCAGATCATGCAACCCCTTCATCACACGCACTTGCTGTTGCACGGATTGCATTCCGTGGGATTTCTTTTTTTGTATTTCCTTTCATGTCATGCACACACACACACACACACACACACACACACGTACACACATCCTTCCACCCACACGCTCTTGCGTAATGGAACCTTTCCGAATTGCGGAAAGAGTAAACTGTGTGGGAGTATAACTGCGTGTGTGCCTCCACAACTGTATTTCCGGTAGTACATTTGTCAAGATTACCACTAATGACAGTTGAATATACCCCCACACACACTTTTTTAACCCAACAGATAGCACTTATTATTACCAACCTATCCACCCATCACTTGTTTCCGTCATAAAATAAAGCTGGAGTTATTGTATCTGTGACACACATGGTACCAACCAGAGAATGGCTTATTCTTGTTGAGAGGGAAAAAGAGCCAGTGATGATCCCATGATCAATCAAGTGGTGACACCTTGCACAGATGATGCTACCTGCCTTATTCCTCTTGATAATCTGAACAACCACATGGATAGAAGACCCGCGTTCTTCTGATGGTTTATACGCACAAGTTTCGTTTTACTTGTTTCGGTTATTACCCCCATTCACTACCGACATCATCACGTATATGTCTTGAGATCCATGTCGTATGAGCAGTTGTAAGGAATTAATGTTCGATTTATTCTTTTTGTGGGAAATTTTTGCTTTCTGCTACAATATGCGCAACAATCCTTGGCATGACAAATGTCCAAGATGATGATTATAAGCTCATGTTTTCATTCAATGGTAGTAGTAGATGATGGCGATGATATAGTGGGAGGAGGATGTTGCTGTTGATGTTGCGGTGAAGGCGTCAATGGATATGGAGGAAATGTAAATGCTGGTGTAGTGCCAAATGTTCTCTTGGATAATTGATCTGTAAAATTGCCTATGAGTCATGTCACCCTGTTCATCCCACCATGCTTCTCGTTACTTACCCATCAAGCTTGGCATACTTGTGGAAGTGGCAATTTTCCACTCATTCTCAGAGGATGATGATATGCCTCCTGTATTATAATGTCCCCTAGGCATTGTCGGTTGATGTTCAGCAGCATGTTGCTGCTGATAATGATTTTGTGTTTGTGGTGGAACAGCCATTGGTGGGGCTGACATGGATGATTGTGGTGTAGTCAAAGGTGGAATCATCATTGAAGAATTGTTGGATGTGGATGATGTTGTTGAAGAGGATGGTGATAGCGTAAGGTTGAACATGGATGAAGTAATGGGTTGTGTGGTAGTGCTGTTTTGACGCATGATGGGAGATAAAGATGATGGTGGTGGAGATGGCGAGGATGCATGATTTTGGTGATTGTACTGTGCTTTTCCACCACTATTGGGAGGTGTTGCATATCTTGCGATAGCAGAATTGACGTTGTTGCTATTGTTGCTAGTATTGGTATCATAATATGTTGATGGTGGTGGCGACATGCCTAAAAGAAAGATCAGTGTCTTGTTCAATGGATAATACACAAACAATAAAACGATCATTCACCTCCACGTTTCTTTAGTGCATAAGCTGTACGCAATTCAGCTTGCTCTTTTGCAACACTGATACCTTGTACTGAATGACGATGATGGCGAATCATACGCCTTCCAGATGATGATGATGGTGGTGGTGATGAAGAAAGCATGGGTCGTGTAGATGTAGCGAGAGGACTATTAGCTGCAGGAGTAAAAGCTGTCATCAATTTTTCGATTCGACGTAATCTATCTTCGATACGCTCAATGGCATCTGGATCAGGTGGTGGAGCTACACTTGGTGTAGCTGCTGCTGAATATGTTGCATTTGTACCTGATGTTGCTGGGATACCCATAGCACGCTTTCTTCTTTCGGAATTGTTGATACAATCGATACCAGCAGAAGCACAAAAACCACATGGACTTCCACCATCACATTTTGTTTTACGTCGACGACAAGTCTCACAAGCTGATCCAGAACTAAGACGACGTGCTGTGCTAGTAGTGAAAACTGAACGAGGTACATCAGAAACCACACTGTACACACAATCAATATGTGACTCGATACAGTGTGTACATGGTTTGACACCATTGCATTGTCGTTTACGACGCCTACAAGGCTCACATGTACGTAAAGTTCTTTCCACTATGATAGGATGATGATGGTGCTGGTGATGATGACGGCCTTGGTTTGTGTTGCTGTTGGGTGGGCTAGGTGGCATCAGAATAAAAGAAAAAAAGGATAAAGAATGTGTATAGGTGAGAATAAGAAAGGGGAAAAGAAAAGAAACAAGGATAAAGGAATCAAAGCGGTTGATATAAAAAAGTATGTGCGTGTGTGTACTACAAGTAAGCAGGTCATCGGTTTATCTCTGTCGGCCCTGGTGCGTGGTGTCACATCAGTGCTTCGGCAAGAAAGGTCTCCTTCCCTGTCGCGGATGATCAGCTGTGAACACTTTCTCATCAACGCCCACTACAGCGTGTGATGCCAAACAAAAAAGATGTTACTCATCGGGTTTATCGGAACAACACTCCTCAGCCGACCCATTTGTTATTATCCATTAACCACCCGGTGCTGACGTGTTAAAAGACCATATCCACTAATACTACCTTGCTATCACCATGTGAGTAACAACGACATTTTAAGGTCTGCTGATGGTGATCCCCACACAAGCTGCCCCCGGTAAAGTCATCGGATCCTAGCAACGGTTTCATCCACCCAACAACAACATATTCGCCATCAAGCTCTATTCACCGCCACCCGATCGACACAACAATCATATGCATCCCAAATTTCACCCCACGCTCTTATCTACATTGCAATGCGCTTTATTTGTTGTGTGTATGTGCTCGTGCTACAAAAGATTCATTCCCGGGCAACCATGTCGGGATACTTTACCGTTGTACCCGTTCATGGATTGTGAACGGGTGGCCTGTGATACATACATATAAAACTCTTGTTGTTGATCAATTTCACCATCGACCATTCAATCGAGCATCACTTGCCATTATTGATTGCCTGTATCCAAATAGGAATTACATGTCATTGTTACCATTGCATAACGAAGAAATGAGTTTGATGGCAGCTTGTATAACGTCGCCATTGTACAATAGTCATATAGTCTCATGATATATATCCGCGGTTGAAGAGAACCATATCTGTGCTCGTTTTATCATGTCAATTGTCATTCATTCCCTTAAGTCTTTATTCTTTACATAATAAACGTTCAATGCTGAAATGGGTCATGTATGTTCTTTAAATATATGGATGGTGATCTCAAGAAGAAACAAGCGTGATACCCAGTAATCACCGGCAAGATTCCGAAGATAAAAGGAGGTGAAACAAAGTAACGTAAAGCAAATATTACAAGATATCTATCCCTTTTGGGGGTTGATCATCTACCACAATAAGCTATGTGCGTGGGAGAAGAATGGTAAACCTTGATATAGGTGCTTGTGTATCGCATTGATCATTGAGCAGTCCACAAGAATAAAAAATATCATTGATCTTTTTTGTATAGTCATTCCAATATTAACAATGTGCGAAAAATGAGTGTTTGGCATGATGAAGCAAGGAGATGTCCGTGGCTAAGTGTCCCTTTATTCCAAATATAAATCCCGTCTTTTACTGCCTTTGTTCTTTCTCGACATTTACAAGTATCAGTTGACCTTTCTTTTTCACACTCTTGACTATCCAACTCATCATCAGCCGCGTCAAAGGTACAATGCACGAAATGCGCGATTGCAACAGCATTGCTAATGGTCAACAAGTGTAGAGTTATACCCCATTCTGTACCAGATACCCTTCATCTCCCTTCCCCTGGTGGCAAGTCATCAAACAACTCTCTCCTGCATACATTGCGCACAGCCCATTTGCAACCGACACTATTATTCAAAGACACAACAGCCTAGTGCGTCAAACGAGGATTGATATCATAAGGAACCTGTCAACATTTATCCCTGTCAATGATCAACAAGCAAGTACCATCTTCACCCAAGCAACGCAAGAGCATTCTTGATGCATTTGATATCAGATTATTGGGAAGATCCAAGTCTCGTCAACAACAACATGAACCGATAAAGAAGGCTTCATCATCCACTACCATTCATAACAATTCGGATTCTAGTATACAAGATGATGGTCAACCTGTATTACATATCCCATTTGTCAATCATTCACCGCCACCCACTTGCACTGATGACAATTCTGAAGCATCGAAGTTGAGTGCTGTCAATCTTGTATCGAATATATCTACGGCTCAAAATTGGTTGGATCTTCAGGAATCAGATGATGGTGGTAGCACCGATGTATCAAAGTCAAGTTCTCGACGTGCAAAGGCGAAATCTATGGTGATGAATGATGATCGAGTAACAACTAGCAGCATCAAAAGAAATCGATCATGGTCAAAGATTGGCTCTCGACGATCACGGTCACGATCTCTAAGATCTCCACCACCACCACCTGATGATACTCAAGATACACCACCTAGTTTACCCAACGTTGATATTCAACAGATCAGGAATGAACTCATCGATGCCTCACGTGGATCAACTAAAAAACGACGAGAACGCCGTAAATCAACACATGCAACTGATCAGCACTTGACTGACAACATCATCACCAATGTCAGGCATAAATTGGGACTTGGATCAATGGATGACAAAAAATCACAACGAGAATCTCACAAGAGAACATTATCAAGTGGATCAATTAGAAGTATTACTCGTACAACACCTACGTCAACGAGACAACGTCGACGTTCTACAACAGGCATTTCATCATCATCATCATCTCGCCCAATGCCTCTTCAAAAGAACCGATCTCAACATGATCTTGCAGCTAATTCGCATCTTACTCCACCCATTCCACCATTACCAACTCGTTCATCCTCCAGCAGCACAATTAATAGCAAGGTAAATAAAGAATTCTCTATTGTTTCATGTACAATTCTATTAAACACTATTTTAAAGATCAACAAATCCATGAAAAAGCCATCAACAGATGATACGAAATCAACTGCATACAACAACAGTGGGATAAGCACTTGTAGTGAAGATAATGGTGGTGGTGAGAACAAGGAGATTGATACCAGCAGTCAACATTCGTTACAAAGCAAACGTGGAGAATCCTCCTTGATGAAAGGTGCCATGTCTCTTTGGAAACGTATGAGCTTTTCGGATCAAAAGCAAAAGGATACAACAGCGTCATTAGAACATGCTCAACCTAATGTTGATGGCAAATCCAACAATCCAACAAAGAAGAATCGTCGACGTGGAAAGGTAATCACTTGGAATGGGAACTATTGATCTCCTGTGTTAATTTTTACTGATAGACATTGCCTGGAAGCCTTGCACCCCCGCCACCCCCACCTGTTCTTGCACCACCTTTGCCACCTATGAAGATGGAGCCTTTGAGTATGAATATCCCCAAACCAGCTGCAACACCCCATGAGCAAACACCCAAGCCATCAAAACATGTCGATATGACCGTATCAAAACCTGCTGGTGTAAAAAAATCATTTTCAGCTGCACCAACCCCTTTTACAACATTATGCAATGATGATTGGATTGAGACACCAGCGTATGAACTTTGTGGAGGCGATACAACAACACATCCTCTACCAATCATGCCATCGTCATCTACTGGGAGTAGCAGTCTTGCATCATCCAAAAAGACAACGGCAACAACACCAACCACTACCACAGATGGTGCTACGCAAAATCGGAAATCTTTGGAACCATGGAAGAGTAAATCATTACCAGAGATGAACAAGCATGGCAAGAGACAAGAAATCCCTGAGCAAGAACCGCTATCACCCCAGCTACGACCACAAGCCATGTTCAATGATAGCCTAGAATCTATTACACAGATCCCACCATTGCATCCAGAAGCAGCATCTACTGATATCTCACTGAAAAGTAAGTATACAAAAAGATTATGGAGATATATGAACTGAGTGAAATGAATAGGTGTGGATCCCCCAGTACCTGGTGATTTGTGCGAGAAATTGGAGAACTTGATAGCACAGAACCATGTATCCGATAAGGATCAACAAGATATTGAAGAGTTGTGTAACTGGCAGCAATCTAAACCACCAAGACGAAGGCGTTTGAGTGAAGCAGATATTCATCAAGTCAGCCTACCATCATCTCGAAAGGAACGCACCCCAAAAACCTGTCAAGTTGTACTACGATACTATTCTCAATATCTTTCAGAATATGAACGACATGAGCTGCTTGATTATGACCATATTTACTTTTTCGGACCACATGCTCGAAAGGTCAAGGGTCGACCCAATGATCCAGTCTTGAATTATGGATACGACGATGAACGAGGCGATTATCGTTTGGTGGTTCATGATCAGCTTGCCTACCGCTATGAAGTGCTTGAACGTCTTGGTCAAGGATCTTTTGGTCAAGTTGTACGATGTATCGATCATAAGACCGGTCATTCAGTAGCTGTCAAGTTAATACGCAATAAGCGTCGCTTCCAAACTCAGGCATTAACCGAGGTGCGCATTCTTAAAAAGTTGGTGGATTGGGTAATGTATTGTACTCTGCTTGTGATGACTTGCAAGAATTAACATTTCTCTCTTTCTCTTTTAGGATCCTGACGATCGATGCCATAATATACGGGTGCTGGATCATTTCTATTTCAGAAATCACATGTGTGTCGTCTTTGAATGTCTCAGCATGAACCTATACGAGTTTATCAAGATCAACAACTTTTCAGGATTCAAACCAAGCTTGATTAGAAGGTATGGGCATTACAGTGCATTCAAACGGGAGATCGCTTATATGTATTTCTAGGTTTACAATGCAACTCATCAGTTCACTTTGTTTGCTGTACGATCATCGATTAGCTCATTGTGATTTGAAACCAGAGGTATTTCATCATGGCAATTGTTCCCCCTTGAGTGACCATATCTAACTATCATCATTATAGAACATCTTGTTAAAGCATCCCAATAAGACATCAATCAAGGTCATCGACTTTGGCAGCAGCTGTTTCGAAGATGAACGAGGTAAGAGGAAACTTGCATGTTTTATTATAATGCGTACTCATGATTCAAATTTTAGTATACACATACATCCAAAGCCGTTTCTATAGAGCTCCTGAAGTGATTCTTGGCAAGTTCAATACAATAGCTCACTATGAATTATTTCTTGGCTAACGAGATTGAAATATGATAGGAATGGCATATGGAACACCCATTGATATGTGGAGTGTCGGATGTATACTTGCCGAATTGTATACAGGGATGCCAATCTTTCCGGGTGAAAGTGAACAAGACCAACTTGTGTGCATCATGGAAGTACTTGGCGTGCCACCACCGTATATGGTTGAACAAAGTACACGCCGGAACTTATTTTTTGGTAAGTTTGTACGACATGCAAATTCATGCGCATAAAATTGATTCGCTACTTTAAGATTTGGATGGTAGACCAAGACCATCGTTCAGTTCTCGTGGTCGTAAGCGGCGTCCTGGATGCAAGCCATTAATCCATGCATTGGGAGGTTGCCACGACTTTTTATTCGTCGACTTTATCGCTCGTTGTCTCCAATGGGATCCTGCACATAGGCTAAAACCATACGACGCATTGCATCACGAGTGGATCGCACAGCATATCAAACGTGCAGAAGGCAACATTTCACAATCTTCGGCATCAGCAGCACAGCATACACTCTTGGTATCATCGCAGCATTAAATTTGCAACCGGATATTGCTTGCAACTCGACCCTTTCTTTTTTATGAGATTTCAGTACAAGAAATTCTGGCTTGGAATGCGAGCATGGAGAGGTGATGACTTTACGCTTAATTATACTCATTCAATCATTCAACCAATATGAATGACCTTGAGTGACTTTAAAGTTTCAGTATTTGGTGGATCATACATTGCAGATAGTAGAGCTTAGATCAGTAAACATTATTTAATCATGTTGGGAGGAAAGCATAAATACATTGTATATTCAACAGCATATCTAAAGTGTCATACGATCTAGCGTGAAATAATTGCTTAAATGATCTTTTTGAATCCTGGTGGATTGTTTGATTGCTTTATTGATTCTCATCATTGATTATCACTAATCATGAACATCCGTTATCGTTAAAACGCGATAGAAAATTCGCTGATTATTGACATCACGATAGCTGGATCTGGTGCTTCGAATAGTGGCCCATTGTTTCAAGATCTTGCTGAGATGACTAGACAAACCAACGTCAGTAGTTTGCACATAACCATTGGTACCTTGTTACTTACTTTGTGTTGACGAATAAATGCTCCCATACAAAGGGTTCAATCCCTCGTTGTTGGTTTCCTGTAATCTCGCGAAATGTTGTTGGTATGCGTGGCTGGTTGGGTGCTGTATTTTCGGGTGCTGTATATACGGCAAAGGTTGTTGCACGTTTCGCACCCACATTTCTCGAAGATACATGTTTCCAAGGCGAAAGTGTGTGAACCGATCTTGCTCTGGCAACTCCAATTCTTCAATGATAGGTGCACGTAAGAGAGAAGCCGTTATATCCACCCCATGGCATCTGTGGTGGTAGTAGTGTCTTTATGTCGCCATCGGATGTCGAAACATTGGTAGGCTGAGCTGAGATACATGCACACCAACCATCTGGTTAAGCGCACCTTATCAAATGCACTATGTGAGTATATGATCCATCAAACGTATATGACAATAACTTTTTACCTGATTCCAAGAACAAATTGTATCACAATATGTATTGTCCATAATGATAACGGGGTAGGATAATAACGACAACCTAGAAATGAGCACTATCAATCCACAGGTTAAAATTCATTCACAGGAATAATACAAACCATGACACATCAAAACTTGAGTAGGCAATCAGAGAATTATAGTGGAGGAAAAAGATGTGGGAGTAAAGTAGACGACAATATTTTTGTTTATTATATGTGAACTGTGGGCGTGAGAGTATCTGTATTCACAAAGAAAGATAAGCGGGATGTTGCATGACTTGATTAATTGGATGGTCTAGATGTGATTGATTGTTCATGAATAACTGGTATAACCATAATAAAGTAGGTGATATATTCATCATTGAACCATGACATTTATCTGCTATCACAGTAATTTCTATATCTATCTATCATTTGCTGCTATCATAAGCACAATTCGATTAGAAAGAGATATGCCATTGTTGTCAGGGTGTGATTAGCATAGGGTACCACTACCACCACAGATCCCATAGGGTGGATATAACGACATCCCCTATACCAGGTTGTATCACATAAACAAATATTCCACTTGTTTCTTTCCTGATGTCCATCCCCTACTATTTTGTTTTCCTTCACATGTTTTCCTATTTTTCTTCCCAAGTTGTCCTGTTATCCTTTTCATGACATGTGGTGTAACAACAATATGATTCCACTTTGTTTATCTTCTACTAACCAGTTTTCCACTCATGAGTTTTCCATGTTACACTATGCGTTTTGCATGAATATTCCTATTTTGAGCTCAGATTTGAAAGTGGGTAAAAAATATGCCCAATGCCCCCCATAGCCCTTATTCTTACAGCCAAGCTTTATTTTATGCATCACTGCATCATTCCACCAAACCACTGCTCAATCCAAATTCCATTGATGATGACAGTATGAGAAACCGACGACATTTCCAAAGAAATCAAGTTTGGGAGGCACAAAAGTTGATTGGGAGGAGCATTCAGTTTGTAACGTTATGCCGCTTTATTGTCAGCCAGCAAGCCCAACACTCTAATGAGTTCCATGTACCAAATGCCAGAGCAAGCGACTTGTCATTTACGCTATCAGACCTTCTGAACAACAAAAAGCTTTAGTTGAAACTCGTGGTTCGTGGTTCGAAGGGTGACCAGGAGCGTTTCTTTTTGTAATCTGCTATTGACTTTGAACAACTTGAGCAAGAATCTACCACAACAATCCAACTCCATGTGACATTACGCGACAATGCAGCAGCAGTTCATGATTAAAGCAAGCTGAAAGCAATTTTAAACAACCACGAGATACTATCAAGATGCGTATTTGGTCGATTATCGCCAGTGCATGAATAGTTTTCTGCTGTAGCCTAATGTTATCCACTGCTATTGTGCTCATTCTCTTCCCCACTATGCCTGAAACTTGTGAGCACCATTGTCGAGCACCAGGATTATGTCGGGATGAAGGAGAATATGAGAAATACAAGATCGGATTACCAGGTATGCTTGTGGATGGGAAAAAGAATGGATCATTGGCAATGACACTTATATTGGATCGTCTTTCTTTTTTCACATGAGCACAGCAGCAACTCATGATCGTCACTGTCAATTACCAGAATCATGTCAAGACGAAAAGGAATATGAGAAATACAAGATTGGATTATAATATAGGGATGTGGATGAGAAAAAAGGAGGGATCATCGACAATGACACTTATATCGTCCTTCCTTTTTTTTTACTTGAACACCAACAGCAGCTTGTAATCGTCACTGTCAAGTACCAGCATCATGCCAGGATGGAAGGGAAAATGAGAAATACGAGATTGGATCAAAGGATAAGGCAGTGGATGAGAAAAAGGATGGATCATTAGCAATCAAGCTTACTATTGTATGTGGATAAATATGATTCATAGCCATAGTTAAACATGGAATGATTTATGCAATAAAAGCAATGATTTAAACAATTATAATACCGTAGTTCTAACGATAGTGAACAAACCAAACCCATTTTGATGAATAAAAGCTATAGGGACTTAGCATACTTCACCCACTTTCAAATGTGAGCTCAAAATTGGGTGGTGGGGTTCAACACTTACTCCAGCTACATCGCGTTTAAAAATACAAAAATTGGGGGAACATAATACAATTTTGCATTTTCAAACGTAAAGCACTGTACCAAAAGAGAGTTGTGTAAAGGGAAAGGGTGTGTGTGCGTGTGCGTGTGTGTAAAAAGGGAAATGGTTGAGAATACCGAAAATGAAAAAGGTGGGTTTCGATAAAGTAAAAATGTAAAGAGAAAGTTTCATATCATCCATCCAGCAACAGCCATCCACATGTACTGCCATAGCCGTTGCCTTTATCAGGCAGCTGCACGTTGATTTCCCTCTTCAAACACCCTCGCAGTAGCTGGTAGTCGAGTAAGCACACCATGTGTTACAATGTAAAATAAAGTTGAACGCAGGGGGTGACAGTACTCCTGATCGCTTCCTTAATCTCACTTCGAGTTGTTGCTTCGCTAACTGTATGCTTGCTTCATAGCCTTTGCTTTTGAGAATGATGCATGCTCGGTGGAAAAGATTGGATTGGAACGGTTATTTGTTCATTTGGGTGTTAAAAAAAGAGGAGATAAAATTGTCAAAGAACGTTCATGCATTTCAGACACCGGTACTGCTTGTACATATATTTGGAGCACAACACAAAGAAATGATATTCAATGTACCCAATTGAAATAACGTTCACTCACTAGGATGGCAGTTGACTTAGTAACACGAAAAATATGGATGTCAACGTGTATAAAGAAATGGATCCTTTACTCGTGTTGCAACTTCCATTGCAATGCTTTACGCTAGTGCGTTACGACAACGCAGTAGATGATGAGTCAATGATCTTTGAAGCTGTCTCTTTGAACTTTCAGCATACTGTGCCTACACTTTGATACGTCGATCAAAATAGTTTCTCCTGATCCTCCCGATGGTAGTGTTCATTGTCACCTAAATCAGCTCAACAGCCAGTTGATTGCAATCGACAAGAAAACTCCTGACTAATACCTGCTCCATTGCTCAATCTATAACCGAAAATCGAGTGATTTACAGCTTACGATGATAATTGACTTTCGGAGTCGCGGGTCATCCGGCATGAAAAAGCGATGCAAATTTTGGCTTGCGCAAAAGAAGCATAAAGTACAGCTAGCTTAAAACATCATTAATGACCATTTAGCAAGTCATTATCCAATCATTTGCAATTGATTGATAGCAGATGGAGCCCGTTATAAACCTATGTAAAGATCACAAGATTATTTTGATTCCGGACATCATAGTGATGCATCGAAAACAATGAAATGATGATGATATATATAACCTTGTGGAATCCAGCAGATGCGCATCTTTGTAACTTTCTTTCACATCACTCATACCCATTTCTCCTTATATCATCATGTCTCAAGAATCCTACAACTCTGACGTTTCCATGGAAGGAATCTATGAAGAGATTGCTGATACCATATTGGACGAGATGGAGCCTAATGTTGATGAAGGGCAAGATGAATGGCAGCAGCTGGTGAGAGAAATATCAGCAAGAATGACAAGATCCATGCTCACCACCACTGCTAATACCCAACAAGTATTGGAAACCATCGTCGCGAGAGGAGGAGCAGGTGGAGCTCAACGGCGCCAGAATATTGTTCAGCTACTAGGACTGGTACAAGGCTCTGCATATGTGAATGACAATGAGTTGATGGTATCACTTGGTGCTATTCAAGCTGATGAAGCTGAAGACTTTGCTGGTACACGCTATTACGTACGCTCTGCACAATTAACAGCTGGTGCTTTAAGACAAGTTGTCACGGTCTATGAAGCAAGATATGCCGATTCTTACCTTGTCCAGAACTCAAACAATGTCCTTGCTGGTGTAGAGGAAAATCAACATGTGTATTTGCGTTATATTGGGTGTACTACAGCCACCACACCAACTGTCCGTGAGCAAACGGATGTCAATGTTGTGCTTCAAACTCGTCTTGGTAACTTTATGCAAGCAGCCCAAGCAGCACATCATCCTTTGCAGTTCAATGTCTACGAAGTTACAAGCCTTCGCCTTCCTGGTGATCATGCGCTTGTCGACACGCATGAACAAGTGTTATTGCACATATTTGACCGTGCAGTCTGCCTGAATTCTCAACCTGGTGGCTATTATCGTTCTTACCAGCCAACGAATGGTGATGATCGTTTGATAGCTCAAGTTTTGGATAATAACCGTCAACAACTTCAAGGTTTCTATTTTGGTCCGGTTCAGGAGGCAGATGCTGTTCGAGAAGCAGAATGGAACATCTATTTCATGACTTGTATATGACAAGGCTCCCAACCATTGATGCTCAACGTGCTGCGATGATCAGTGATGCTCTCATACATCTCTTTGGCTCGCAAGCTGCACCTCCCCAACCTCAAGGAACAAATCTTTCACTGCTTTTAATCTTTGGCAAAGATATTACCAAAGAAGATACTTCACTGGTGCGTGGTTTTTTCGATGGATCCAGAGCTGGTCAACTGACAAGAGACCTTATTGCCTCCTGTCTTGGATCATATGAGCAGAGAGAAAATTTTGCTCGACCGCCATTTTTTGATCTCTTCAACTGCCAGCCGTACCAGCGAAATGATGCAGCAAATAGAGTGCCTTTCGAAGAAACAGCTGCTGCTGTTGTTCAGCAAATCAACCCTTTGCCTGGGTTGACGAGAACACAAACACGTTCTGGACTTACACAATGTGAACCACCTGAAGGATGGGATGGTGGAGATGAATGGAAAGAAGACCCTGAGCTTGTGTTACTAGCCATATCACAGAGAATGTCACGTATTCGACAGCAAGGATTGGGACGTGGTGTTACCCCAAGTGATGCATTACGAGAACTGTACCGACGGGCGAACTTGCTTCAAGAAAACTCTGACATTCGACCGATCGTTAGATTTGAAAGGTCTTTGGTCTACGTCAACACCAGCAACAAAACCAATCTTTCTGTGTTTTTGAACCCTGATGGAACCGAACAACGTAGTGGTGGTCAATTTTATATCAAAGCGCCTGTGGGACGGTATTACCTTGATTATGATACCGGAGTCAATGTTCATGCTCTTGTAAGTGACATACAACAATGATACTTTTATCACAGTTATACTAATCAAATCATTGCATAGGTGTTAAAAAACATTGATGGTACACTTTTCCAACCTTTGCAACTGCTCTACGATTGGCAGTTTTTACAGCAATCTCGAGATGTTGTCTTTCCCGTTTTTGCTCGCACAGTGGAGTATGCTGGTCGGGTCTTACGTGCACCTATCATTGAAGAATTGGAGTTACCAGTACAAGATCGGTTCACACACTTCCGCCTTGGAAACATGTATCTTCGACAAATGTGGTTGCAAAACGTGCAACAGCCCTTTGTCGTGTGTCTAGCTCCCGAAAACACACCACCCATCCCGCCACGCTTAACAACAACTTTTCAAGAGATCACAGGAGACCTACAACGAGGGATTGAACCCTTTGTCTGGGAGCATTTGCTCGATCACACAAAGTAAGTAACAAGGTACCGATGATTATGTGAAAGCTACTGATGTTGGTTCGTCTAGTCAACTCATTGTGATCTTCAAGCAATGGGCTACTGTTCAAAGTACTCGATCCAGCTATCGCGACGAGAATAATCGGCAGATATTCTATCGTAATTGGACAATAGCAGATGTTCACGATTAGTAATCTTCAATGATGAGAATCAATAAAACTATCAATTTATCAGTAGTCAAAAAGATTGCTTAAGCAATTATTTCACGCTAGCTCGTATGACATTTTGTAGATGCATGAATCGCATCTCACATTCCACATCATGTTACACAAAAACAGTGCATATCCTACGCAGATTAAGATAATCATACTGTAATAGATAAAGCAAGAAGGAAGATCAAATGTAGAATACTACAATAAGGAAAAGGAGGAATGAATCTCACAATGCACCCATCATCATCTAGTATCAACCCAGGAAGTTCACATCTGTTTTATGCACGCAAGCACACACACACGCACACATGCAATTTCATCATCACGTTGAAGCGTTAACAAAAGGATTGTATTATGGCAACTACCATTCGCAGCAATCTGTATAATAGGTTTATTCTCTAATAGCCGATAAGCTTGTTCAATTAAATCGTACCTCTTTATTCCCATAATCACTGCTGCAACAGAATCAACAACCCATTGTCCAGCAATGGTGCCAGAAACAAGTTGAGCGACATTCTGATAACCTTGTAAAGACGATCTGCGACTGTATAGTGGAAGCACTTGGCAACATATGTATCATTTCATATCGACTACTCCCAGTAAAGACAATGAAGCACACAAGGCTTTATCAATATTATCACTTGCCAGCTAATCGTACTGGATGGTATCATGGATTATATACTGTAATGGTAGGACAACGAAGGGGAGGATCATGCACGTTATTAATGTATGGTTTATAGACAAGGTGGATTGTTTTCATCCATGGCGCTGAAATGGAATTCCTGGAGCTGGTGTTTCTTTGGTTTGTATAGATAGTCATTATAGCTAGCCAATATATTTTATTACATATATTGACCATTGTGAACATCAATTGCAATTCGGATGCTTGTTGATCACTCAAGTTAAACACAAATGAAGGGGCCTGGTACAACAATGGCATATGTCTTGAATAAGAGCATGTGTACCACAACAAGAATAAACCAGGAGCGGGAAAGAGATATAGCTATAAAACATGCCTGCAATTGGCGATATTAGTTTCTCTGCACACTACTACCTAAATCACATCAAAGCAAACATACTGTGCCTTCTACGGAATGAAAGGATGCCTATGTAACTTACACGCATGCAGCATGTGTGGATAATCAATGTGACAACTCAAACGTTGAAAATACATATTGAAGAGAACCACAGTTGTTACCCAACTAATTGAAATTTTGCGATAATGTCTCGAATGCGTTACTTTAGTGTGCTTCAAAGTAGTTGTGGATCATGTTGTTGCATTGGTGGAAGTGCAGTTTAGGCATGGTGGTACGATTGACACGTTGCACAAATGGATAATTGTGTGGATGAGTTGTATCACTCAATGTTATATCCAACCCATAGGAATAAACCAGACTTGATATACTTTACTATAGTGTTCTATTATCTCTCCAGTGAATAAGCTATTTTGCCGTGGACTAAAGTGGCACTTTCTGTGATGTCGTCGATGGAGCTCGTAATACTCACACGATTATGCATTTATGGCATTAGCGAGTGGATATTCTCACAAGCATGATTGATGCAAACAATAAACAACAGCTTCTCTTTCCCGTAAATCTCCCTTTCAAACGGTTCTTTTGCATCATACGTAACGATTGTGTGAGTGGATGCTTAGCTCTTGGGGCGGTTGAGCACTACAACAGTCAAAGATCGCATAGCAATAACACTGGTGCGATACGTTATTTGACGGCAGTTATTCGCAATCTGTACAATAAGACAATACCAGCGATCAATATATCAAATACACAAATACAATGGGGGATGTATAATGCAAAAGGGAAACAAGTGTACCAAAGCAGTAGAAGAATACAATGATGAAGAATACAATGCCTTATAGACAACAGCGACCAAATATATTAAAGGAATGCTACATTATCACAAACTTGATGCCTTACCTACACGTCCTGATGAGAGGATCACATAGAGAACATACGAAGATCTGTAATACAACGAACAACCATGGCTAGCTCATGCCTATCGAATGTAGAACAGAAGAAGTGGGGAGAAGAACCTGTTGTTTATATTTCTGAATACTACGATATTTATACTAATGCATCGGTGCTAAATTATTTGGTCATATGATCTCAGAGCTATCAGCCATTCTATACTACATCACAACATCACCAAAGTGGTCAGTGCATGTGGTAGTGATCCCAAGGTTGTGTTTTTGCCTCTTGCAAATCCTTCACGTAATCCAGCCGATGCATTGGTGTAAGATATCTTGTACAAAGTTGACCGCCGTGCCTTGGATAGCAACAACAACGAGGATGTTGACAAACGCATCAATAGTGCTTTTGCTGATATTCCTCCTGCGCTATGCTACGAGTAAATCAAAGCTTTTCTTCATTTCGGGCTGTAATCCACACCCATCCACAACACCCCAACCATTCCTTTATCCTTGACCATGATTCCACACAATCACCCACTTGCAATAAAGCAACGTATAAGATCCTCTTGCATATTTGACTGTAGATGGGTTGGTGTATATTGCTGCCTTGTATTATCAATTGAAACTTTTGTTTCTACGCTAGCTATTGTACATCGCTACTACCACTCGATTCTATAGCTGTTTGTTGAGCTGTACACTACACAATATGTATACATTGCCACTTGTTAACGAATGCAAAGAACCAATTCAAAGCTGAGCCATGTCACTTTCCCTGAGCATTGCTGTTACATTCCACAACGTCATGCTTGCTGTACGGCTTGTCATGCATTGCTAATTGTCTCGGTGTGTGAATTGACTCTCATTGTGGTAGCTGTGCTTGTTATTAAAGGGCGTTGTCGAATGAAAGGGGAAAAAAGACCACTTTGCTCCAGTAGCCTTACATTAGATCAAATGGATATAATAAACACGCAGCAAACTATAGCTGCTTATCATTGTAATATACACTCTGGCATATGAACAACATGGGATGCAGCACGATTATTTGTCCTTGATCACGCGAATAAAATACACCATACACCATATGCAAGCAAAAAACTGCTATGCATGAACAATTAAATCATGATGATGAATATTAAGACATGCTCGCTAACAATAGTTATGCAACTGTGAATAAAGAGGGTTGGCCCTTGAAAGATTCAGTCACCCACCGCGAACATTTTTCTCATCGAGCACGAGAAAATAATGATCACCCACGAAATCAACCACATCCCCTTAATAATCATATAACGATCTTCGAACAAAGTATGCTTAATCACGAAAAAAGAATGCTTGACCATGAGCAATGAATCATAGACCTTTGATTTTTTGTCATTAGGTGGAATTTTTATCTCGGAAATCCTGTATTAGAACGGACTTTGGAAATTGAGCGGGGTGATCCCAACTGTAGTAACCTAGCAACCCCTGGCGGTGTAATCTTCCTCCCACTACTTTCTCTGACCGGATATGTAATATCTACAATCTCAAATTACAAAACATAGAGCTCCCAAAAAAATTCTGCGATTTTATCATTGCATTCAGTGTTTGCTCCGCTACAACATGAAATCAAACAATCCATGTTACTTGATAAGGTAATTTGGAGCTTGCTGAAGGTTATTTGATAAGAAAAAACAAGAAGCCCGATTAGCTCAGTTCGGTAGAGCGTTCGGCTTTTAACCGAAATGTCAAGGGTTCGAGCCCCTTATTGGGCGATAACAATTCAAGATCCAAAAGGTCTTGGGTTCGCTTTTTATGTTTTTTGGTGATTTTCCTAGGTCATGTGACCAATTTTCGTGCTGATTTTTATTGTGCAAGAGAAAAATGGTTGAGCCATTGTTACTTTAAAGAAAATTGAGTTTATGTTGATAATGGATTGGAATATTAATGCATGTATTATGTAAAATCCCTTATCTTGACTTTGTTTTTGCATGATGACGCTTTGCAGTTGTAGACGGTTGTATTCTGTGTTTTTCTAAAGTGGATGCATTCCTTACTTGGAGATCTATGATGGAATTGCGTTTATATAATGCATGATTGATAATATTGTCAATATCGACATACATAAGCCGTTGTTCCTATGTTGAACATTCATGCATAGTCTTTAGCTTTACTGTTTCGTTCATGCGTATACTCTACATCCCTTCATTGTCCTTTTTGTATCATTGTCATTTCTCGTCTTTATTATATATTTCTAGTCATTCTTTAGTAATAAAATCTTGTTCAGTTATCTTTTTCTTTTCATGCTTGGTCTCATCCTCTTTTTTTTTGGTGTTTCATTACATTCTGCTTTCGCACTTCTATTACGACTAGTAGGCACCATCATCCTTTCTTTATTTCATTGGGAAAACATTGAGGATACTTTACGTCTATTCTTGTTATCATCCATCCATCACTCTTCTGATAATCATAGTGTTAATGTCAAGAATAAGCTACACATCCGCATATGGAAAACTATAGCTTATTGCTTCATCATCGATAGGCATATTATATTTAACTCTTCTAGTATCATTACACCTTTAGCAGATAAACCATGGCAAGTCAACTCTTTTCACCCATACTCGGATCTTGCTTGTTAAAAAGCATCTAGCACACTTGACATCATTATTGCTTTATCATGATCTATATCCACACTTCAACACGGCACTTGTTTGATATATTATACTCAGGCACATATCATTATCCGAAACAGCAATCATTACTGTAGCATGACAAAGTTGGTGCATGAAATGAGAAAGATCGATAGATGACCAATAACCTGTTATTACATTTTTAGATCTCTCCATCATCCCAATTATTTGTTGCACAAAGCTTCACTCTTGGATAAGAATCAAAGGACTCTTTAGCATCGGCACGCACGATCAATTGCTACTTGGTATCTGGTATTGCTAGGGCGACGTAGCTCAATACCCTCCATGCGCGATATTTGCATCACATTACTCGGTTTTTATATATTCCAATTTCCATCTCGATCAACATCCGTCATGCGCGATACTTGCATCACATCATTATATTCCAATTCCCCTCCCTTCTTGATACTTGCATCCACTCGTCTTTAAATACTCCAATTCCCCTCTAGATCAATATCATCACGGACATCGTATGGCTAAAGTTACTCGACGAAGCGTCTATCCATGCGTATCGTAAACGAATAATCATTCAAAGAAAGCAATTCACATGAAAATGACAGCGATACGCTTAATTCAATGTAAAGATAGGCATATTGTAATTGCTGAAACACAATCTCTCTCAAGTCGACAATGTGTGATCGTAATTGAAATCTCTTCTTTTCGTAATATGAATGTATGTAATCTTCTAGTTGTCCTCGGGAACAATCACGTACGAAGGTGGGGTGAAATATTTCGTATTGTTATAAACTGATTCACCAGCCTTCCAGTCCTTGACATCCTTCATGATCTCAGACTCACGATCCTTGGCTGCCACGGTACGACGAAACATGTCACGATCAGATTCAGCGGTCAACAAGGGAATAAGATGGATACGAGACCACAAGTTTTCACGCTTCAATTCTCTATATCATATCATATAAAATAAAACATGTCAATCGTGTTGAATGCTAATGGTGGATTGACTCGTAACGCATTGTAGTGTATAATGACGCACCTTCTTTCCAAATTGCCTTGAGCAACGCGATAGAAACCAAATGTACAGAATGCAGCGACACCAGCAATGATGACAGCACCAGAAGGACCACGCTTTGGCAAGTAACGGCGGTATCTAACTTGGCTGTAACCTCCCGAGGGAGGCATGTCTTGGGTAGGGGCTGACATGATGTGTGTGTAAAGAGTGGGGAGTGTCCTTGTAGAAAGCCAACACGCCTCTTGGATATATCCGCAAGATTGTTTATGAGTCTGACTCTTAATTTTTCAGTTGTGACGTATCAAAAAGCCTCTTGAGCACATCTCTTTATTACATATCAATCAATCATTCATCTTTGCATTTGAAAGCTTTAGACACAATACAATCTTGCTTGTCAGCATCAAATAAGGAACCGCCTGGACATGGGATCTTGGTGGCAATTTCTCCGTTGCATGTATAGTAACTGGTACAAAGGCTGTCGGGAGCAACATCCTTGGTTTTTCCTCCAGGAATTGGGCATGGCAAATCCTCAGCTGCTTGGATACCAAATATCAGGCTCAAGATATAAAGTAGAATGAACAAAGTGGTAGATGATTGGCGAGATAAAGACATTTCGAGTTGTTGGAATAAAATGTTACCACTCAATGTTGGCATATTTATGCAATTCTGAATTCAGGGGCATGTGAAAGTAGTAATTAACATACACCAAAGCAAGCTGAGCAAGAAAACAAGGAGCAAGATGATGCTGGTATCGTTAATTGTATTTCATTGTCTTGGTAGATTGGAGTGTATTTATTGGAATCATCTTGTGCATAATGGTTGCACAAGGAAATAAAAAAGAAATCGAGCATGTACAAAGAGGAATGAAAAAGCAAAGAGTCAACATGAACAATCAGAGAGCTGCTGCATTTTTGTCATCGTAAGCTGCAGCAACGTGGTATTCATTCTTTTCGTTTACTAATAGACGCATCGTCCATGTGTATGCAAAAAATGTTGCAGCATTGCATGGGAATGCCCGAAGCAAAGTGGGCGCCAGACCACGAAAGAGTACACTGAGCCCTTCTTTTTGGTAACATGTCCGTAAACAATCGATCATGCCTTTATATTTCCCAGGCTCTGCTTGAATTCTGGTCTTGATTACATCTAAAAGACACATGATGAGTAAAATTCATTTTCTTGGACAATATCATGCATCCTCATACCAGCGGGATAAGTAGAGATCCAAGCCATGATACCGGCAAGACCTCCTCCAAGAATAGGTCCCAATCCAGCAGTGAGCTCATAGGTAACGAAATAGGGGCCAAAACTAAGCTCTCGCATAGCAGTTGGTATAATGCCGGTAAAACAGGCTCGTAAACCACCAGTGGTATAGATACGCTTCAAACAATCAATAGGCCCTGTATGTCCAACGGTTTGGTTCTGTAATTGCACCTTGACAAGCTCCATGGGACATGTGATAAAACTATCCATTTTTGTTCAAGCGGATCAGCGCGTGGAAGAATAAATTTCTATTATATCAACTTGCCTTGTGATGACACCAGCACCCATTCCTGCAATCATAATGTTTCCATATCCATTCCCTTCTTGTAGTTTCATGATGCGATTGAAAGCTCCAAATACTAGTGCATTGATAAAAGCTACACCAGCCTGTAAATCTTGTTAGTTTATGCGAGTGCATATGCTAGAATCATTTGCTTACAGCAGGTGATGCCTAAGAAATTGTATCAGAAGGACGGTTCCAAAAGAATATGCATGTATCTCTTACCATGCCTTTATATAGACCATACACCTATATGATTAGAAAGTAACAAGTTTGAGCAAAGTGATCTGGATATGTTAACGTAGTGTACTTGCCTTTTCTTGACGCACTGTGGAAATGACACAATCCAATGTGCCTTTATAACGTGCTGCAGGTGTCTGCAATCGCACCTTTACTAGATTTTATGATTGGTAAGGTATATGTATAGATGCATGCGTCGTACGGTGCCTGTAACATTTACCAGTGTCTATAGATTGTAAGCATTTGGATGGTCATTCATACACACTATCATCCTATAAACATACCAAATGGATGTCCAACTGCAAGACCAGCCAAGCCTGTTGTTGTATAAAGTAAAACACAATGAGATGATAAAAGTGATCATGCTTCTTAAGTATTACCACCGGCAAGGCCAGCAACAAAACAAGCAGTGGTTGGTGGGTGAGCTGGTATGAGATGAAATGGTTTTTGTATTGCAAATCAGTTGGTTGAAAGATGGTTCAATGTTGATTTTTCTTACAAAGATTGTTATCATCAGCCATGGTTGTTGTAATGATGGGATAAAGAAGAGGGAAGAAATGAATGTTGCAAACCGATAATCCCGCATTTTCGGTTCCTTTTTTCTCACGCTAGCCATGCACCCGCCCCCTTTCTGGATGAAACCTACTATTGAAGAATAGAGTATATCAACTTCTCACGCAATAGCATGTCCTACCTTGCCTTGCCAAAGAGATATAGTGAAAGGAACGGGGACCTTTCAAGCAGCCAATGGCGGATCGGCGGCCGATTCAAATAATGGGATACACAAAGGTATATTGTGCGGTGATCTATATTGTGGGGAAACAAAAAAAAATCATACTGGCATATTGTATAATGGAAAATGTATAGCAAAAGTGTTATTTCAACAATGACATCATGGTTGAACGCGTGGTGCAATTGAATCATGAAAAGAAATTCCATTGTTATTTGCCACATCAAGTCAGTAGATGTTTATTTTGTCATGATATTTGTAGAATACAAACAAATTGTACTATCTTTAATGATAACAACTTGATCAGGTAATCAGTTGACGTGTGATGGAATCGTTGGTGGTTGTACTCTTGTACGATCCTTGTCTCATCTGGGGTACCGAGGCGCATGGCACCGGAGACCAATGACAGATATTCCTGTAAAGTCGTGTGATATACTCTTTTACCATACATAGTGCGAGTCCGCGGATAAAATGAAAGTTTGAAAACGCAAGTACTATAGGGGATAGATCTCTCCTCATACTTTTGGTTGCAAAGACCTGGGGTATGTTGCACACATCCCTCTCGGCGCGTCATTGTTGAGCCTATCCTTTTATGTATGCGGTGTTGCTCGCCTGCATAAAAGCTATCATGCTGTGTGGCGATCTTTGTGATGTATGATGCTTGCTGATTTTTGCAATGGTTATATGATATCGTGGTTACTATAGGAAACCATCCAGTGACTTAATGCATGGCAACAAGTAAGGTAACAAAGAGTGTACTATCATCCAATGATGAGTTATGAAGCGATTCATCAATGCAACATGACATGTCTTTTATACGTTGCTACTCAATTTTTTCATCGTTGCTATGTATAAGCTGTATAGCAATCTCGTGATTTCAAAAAGGAAATTATCCCATGTTGTACCACGAAAGGATTGAATGGTAGGTTCACTACGATACACACACACACACACACACACACATGGTAGTAGCAGCAACCGCCATTTATTCTCCTACAGTTACAAGATGATAATTCTACTATATCTACACTGACAAGGTATATGTAATGAATGATCAACTAAATGACATGGATAATATGCAAGGCTCAGCCGCTGGTGAGGAGTGACACGGTCGCCATGGCCTTCTCCGACGTTTTGAACAAGTTGGTTGCTCGGACTTTTGCAGCTTCTTCTCCCTTTCACATCACAGTAAAAGAAAAAGCAATCATGGGTCAAGCAGGATCGCATCTCGAAGACATGGTCAACACGTCCAATTGTATGTAAACCACCCAAAAGCATAATGAGTATTTGGACATTGTTTTAACGTAACCACCTTGTTACGCTACTCATAGTTTCCGCAGAGGAAATCCAACGACTTTATAAACGGTTCATGAAGCTTGACAAGGATAACTCTGGATCGATCGACAAGGAAGAGTTCTTATCTATTCCTCAAATTGCCAACAACCCACTAGCGTCACGCATGATTGCTATCTTTGATGAAGATGGTGGTGGCGATGTTGATTTTCACGAATTCATCAAGGGATTGAGTGCATTTAGTGCACGAGGAAACAAACGAGAGAAACTTGAATGTATGACGATTTTTTTTATAATATTATACATGGTATCTGATCAATGTTTCTATTGCTCTAGTTGCATTCAAGGTATATGACATGGATCGTGATGGCTATATTTCCAATGGCGAGTTGTTTCTGGTACTCAAGATGATGGTTGGAAACAATCTCAAGGATAACCAACTCCAGCAAATCGTGGACAAAACCATCATGGAAGCTGACAAGGATATGGATGGCAAGATAAGCTTTGACGAGTTTGTCATCATGGTCGAAAACACCGATGTAGCCAAGCAAATGACGCTGGAGAGTTTCTAAGCAACAACAGAAAACGATATCATTCCCTTAAATCCTCTACAACATCTTGATTCGCAATTACCATCTTACCTTTTTCCTTTGTGTGCAATGTAATGACTTTGGGTTATCTATTCATCGGATATGTGATACTTGCATGAACATTGATGTCTCACTTCAATCTGAAACCCCGTTGAGCGGGCTGGTTGCCCTTGGTTGTTTGAGGTGCCTGTGGTCGTGGCTTATTTCATGGAGAGAGAGTGTGTGTGAGAGAGGAAGAGACGAGATACACCACCCTTGTTGCTGACACAAATACGACATGATATCACAATTGTTTGATAAAGGATGGCGTTCGTTGTTGATGATGAGTTTCATGATGGCGTATTCGAAATGAGAGGAGAAAAAGGATAGTGATAGGATGGGGTAAGAACGTAATATATATACACGAGAGAGGAAGAAAGAGAGTAGTCAAGGTGAAATAAGGGATATCAATGGATTTCTGTCTGCAATGGTTGTTGTTGTTGGTTACGCCATCAACTGAACAGCAGGACTTTTTGCATCCTCATCCTCCACTTGTTCTTGTTCAACTTGTTCTTGATGATGATGATGATGGTGATGTTCTTCTTCTTCTTGTTCAAATGCAAGAGCTAAGCTCAATGCAGCTTCAATATCTTCATCATCATCGCTTTCACCATCACCGGCTGCTGCCAATTCATCTTCCAATGTATTTAAATCTAACTCGCCGTCGGCTTCACATTGTGCAAGCAAGTCGTCAAACCATGTCTCCAAGCATCTATCACTTTCATGCTTCATTTGCACCGCTTCAGTGTTAGACTCATCAGCAGATAAGCGTTCGATCTGTAACATGAGCAGCTTGAAATTCTCGAGTAACTCGGCACTGATCTCACCCGACGATGGTGTTGACCGGATCTCTGCAAGTACATCTGTCAGCTCTGCGAGTAGATCGCTGTTGGACGATGAGCGGGGTCGCTTGTTGGGAGACAATTCACTGTTGCTATCGTGATCGGGTGAAATGCTTCTTTTCTTGGCTGGAGTTGTCATGGCTAGAGGGTCCAATGCTGATCAAGTAGCGGTAAAGAAAGGGGAGGATAATGTTCTTTTCGTGAAGCACGGATCAATCAATACCAAAGACTCATCAGTTATCGAGAATACAAGATCAGTGGGTTGTTGTCTTACCACGTCGACAAGGAACGTTGTAGAGAAGGAAGAGAAAGAAGGCAGGAACCACCATAGCCCCAGATCTTCTATTCCCCCCACCCACTCATCACCCCGGCCTGGTATCGGGTACTCCCACCAATCAATTGGCGATTGTAGCTTGTTCCGAGTCGCAGAACATCTTAACATTATTTCATCTAGTACTATTCACCTTTCATACATTCTTTCAATGATATCACTTTATGTTGTCAAGTGCCTTTATAATATATCCATAATCATTATCAATGACAAACCATCTAAACAAGGTAGTCTGTGCTTTGGTCTCTTCTTGCACGTGCATATGACAATAAGGTTACATGGATGGGCCGGAGATTAGAGATAGCATAATCGAACTCTCTCACGCAATATATCTCCCCAAAATCCATCCCAACTTGTTTCCATAACCACCATCGTATCCAGAATAACTGATTCGATCAATACAAGAGCATACTGAACATGCTGTTCACTTTTTCATCTTTCCTAAGCTGCTTGAACGGGGATATAAACAAAGTAGTAGAGCAAGCTTTTCGCTCTCAAGCAGTCCAAGGAAAAGATGGGTGTACCATTACGATTATTACATGCAAGATCCATTCTACAGTCAAATGATTCTTGATTTGATATGAGTCATTGGCGATGTTATATTATTCTCAAATGGGCATAGTTTGAATAGCTTTCTTGAATAGCGCGCGATTGTTAGCTAAAAGCAAAACATTTATTCAAAGTACAATATGCATGAATGAGTTTGATCGTAGGCGATTATGCTCGAAAAGCGCAAAATATGGATGAGACGTTTTGCCAACTCATCAATACGAACATCCGATCATGAACATAAGTGTGTATATTTGATCTGCCAGTAGTCATATATGTTGAATGTCGTCTTATGCTGCAGCTCAAAGATATCCAAGGCAACCTACAGCTACTTTATATTACATGTGGGTGGTGGATGTTATAACAAATATTTGATTCCACGACACGCTCTCCAAAACAACCAATGAAATTCATCATGCCACCACCACCACTGCTGGCAATAATGTTGAGCGTTTCATCTTGATTAAACTAGATACAGAATTGGAGAGATTGTCAAGTTGGATAGCGAGAAAGTACGTTGAACCAGTCCAAGTGCCCAAACATGATGGTTCCTCCTAGTTCTGCCAATGTTACAAATCATCGTTGGTCCTGAACATTATGCGTATTGCCAAACATCAATACCAGAACCATAGTTGAAATTGCTCAATGTGATATTGATCAAATTCCATGATCCTTTATTATAGATGTTCATTGGAGATCTCTAGCTATAATAATGAGGAACATACACCAGTACTCAAAATCGACTACACTGGGACAAATGCAAAGTTTACTTTTTTTTATTTTCGCATTGATTTTCTATATCGGGTAGCAATATAAAGTTGACGCCTTCTTTGGAATCATAATGCCACCTTATTTGCCCTTGGCATAGATATGCTTGCACCAAACTTGAATCATGCGAGAAAGGTAGAAAGCACGTGGAGACCAGCTCATGTGACAAATGTGATGTGCACCCTGCATATTGATGAGTATGAGTATGATGATCATGATAGGGTTATACAAATACTTACAGGTAACGCCAAGAAAGTACATTGGGAATTCTTCTCTCCAGCAGCTATAACAAAGGCACTGTGAGCATCTTGATCACCCAACTCTATATCCATATTTATACCTTCATCATAAGCAGCCTTGAATCGTTGAGCACCAGAAATGTCCACAATCGAATCACGCTCACCAGCAGCCACCAAATGGGGTACCAAGGTTCCTTTGTCTTTGCACTTTAGAATAGCTTCAGCGGGGGAATGAGTGCGGAGGAGATCGATGTCAACTTTGCTCTTCAAGGCCACCTTGGTCGAAAACCAATCAGCATAAGCTGGGTCATGAATAAGGTCCAGCGAACCATTGATAGTGATAACACCCTTCACCGAAGTATCAACGTCCTCGAAACCTAAAGTCGTCTATTAGCTGCTGTTGTATGATGAATCGTATAGATCCTAAAACAATCACCTGGTTGATACTGAGGATCATTGGCCGTGATGGCAGCCATAGAAGCCAAATGACCACCAGCAGAATCACCTATAATAAACCACATGAGCATACTGCTACCCCAAACATTCCATTTTAACTCCATTACCTGACAAGACAATAAAGTCGGGATCACCTCCAAACATTCGAATAGTACGCTTGATCCATCGTAGAGAACGCTTAATGTCAATCAGATGAGTTGGATAAGCGTTCTTGGGTGCGAGACGATAGCCAACATTCACAATGATCTATTTTTTTTAATGAGACAAAGAATGATCACACTCATTGTTAAAAGACTTACCCAATTATCCTCGGTAAGCAACATTTTTTGATGGGGATAAAAGAATTCCTTGTCACCCATTATCCAAGCACCACCATGAATATGGACCTAAAATTAGAATGAGCAACAGGTACATTGCGCGTGCACAAGGTAAGAACGTACCAAGACTGGTCGTAAACCAGTATTAGCTGGTGCTTTTGACCACTTGTAGATATCCAATGCCATTCTGCGAGGTTGATCATAATCGTTGGTGGATGCAATTGCTTGGGCACTTTCCTCGTTGGTTGCATAAGTAACTATATTCATTGTCAGCATCTCGAAATGAATTACTCCTTTACCACGTACTATTGGGATGAAGAATCACATCTTCGGGTGACCAATAGAAATGGAAGATACGCTTGATATATGGAAAGCTAAAAACAGACTCCAATGTCAGCATGGCAACCCCTTAACAAAGAGTTACAATGAACGTACGTAAGGATACTCTCAACGGGATCTGCTGGTTCACCTCCAGTCAAGTCTTTGATGGCTTCTTCAACCACTTCTTGTTCTCGAATACTCTCGATAAACAATAATACCAAACCAAAGATACATGCAATGTCAATAAAATAGGCAAGCCATGCTACTTTGTAATCTAAAAGGGGGAATGTACTGTAAATGTGATGTAGCATATCAACCATACTTTTCAATCCTTACTGAAAGCACCGAAAAATGAAGCAACCTTCATTTTGAGCAACTTGACAACGAGCAAATGAAGTGGGATCTCGGCAACGAGTGATGCAACAACATCAAGCATAATTCGAATGTTTCGGTGGAAAGCGATCTTGTTCGCGAATGGCTTGTTTAAGGCTGCCAGTGTCGTGGTTGCCACCAGGACCACGGTCATGACATAACTGGTAGCCGCGAGAGGGGCAATAAGAGTAAACATGAACGTGTTTCAAGAGGGAAAGAAAGTGCAAGTGAAAGAAAAAGGTGTTGCAAGTGAATAATAATGTCTGTGAGTAGGGCCGCCATTTCGGTCTCCTTGCTTTACAGACAAGTATCGGACTTGGCAGTAGCAGATGCAGTAAGAAATGAAGCGCTTTAGATGCATGTGAAAAAGTTACTCTTATCAGCCTTTTTTCCTTTCCACTCTCTTTTTCTTCTCTTATTACTCCAATCGCGTGCTTATTACACTCCTTTCTCTCTTTTACTTTCACAATACCTATTACCAATCACAAAACTTAATGGAAATCAAGGAACAACGTCCTCATGTCCGCTGGGCACCTCTACGCGGCATACCCCTTGAACGACGACTTCAAATGTTGGCTGTTTGCACTTGGGTGTTCTTATTGTTTATATGTCTCGTTTTATTCGCCTACTGCTTTACTCTGCCCTTCCTATGGCCATTGCTTATAGCTTATATCATATTTCTTTACACCGACAAAGCCCCTGAAACAGGTGGTCGCCGTTTCGATTGGACACGTCGTTGGCCATTATGGAATTACTTTGTTGATTACTTTCCTGCCAAACTCGTCAAGGTAACAGAAAAAAATATTATTTGGATACAAGTGTATTGATAATGGGAAAAAAGGAACATGATTTAGATCCTACAGGCAATTATGTGTTTGGTTATCATCCTCATGGTATCATTTCAATGGGTGCGTTCGCCAACTTTGCAACCGAAGCTACAGGCTTTTCAGACTTGTTTCCCGGTATTGTTCCTTCCTTATTGACATTGGCTAGGTAAAGAACTGATGGGGTGGATCATGCGGATAAGATGACATGTGTTTGGTTTAGTCATGCTAATGATAATTCTACATAGCAATTTCCGTTTACCACTTTATCGCGACCTTATTCTCTCTCTCGGTATTGCTTCTGTTTCACGACAATCATGTGAAGCAATTCTATCTTCAGGACCTGGAAGATCGATTGTCATTGTTATTGGTGGTGCTGCCGAATCATTGAATGCACGTCCTGGTATCGCAGACTTGACACTCAAACGACGATTGGGTTTCATCCGTTTGGCCATTAAGCATAATGCATCCTTGGTACCAGTATTCTCTTTTGGTGAAAATGACTTGTACGAGCAAGTGGATAATTCAAAGGGATCAGCATTGTGGAAAGTACAAAAGAAGATGCAGTCTTTGCTTGGATTTACTTTGCCGCTCTTTCATGCACGAGGCATCTTTAATTGTAAGTAATGTGCCAAGTTATAGATGTTCTTCTAACGCTTTGAATTTAGATGATGTTGGCATCATACCTTTCCGTCATCCAATTGTCACAGTGGGTAAGTTATGTCGAATGACACATTTGATCACATCGAAACAGCAATGATGCTTACAATCCTCTTTTTTGTAGTCGGCAAACCCATCCCAGTACCGAAACTGGAAGCAGGTCAAAAAGAACCGACACATGAACAGCTTGTTTCTGTACAAGAAGAATATATCAAGGGATTGGAGACTATATATAACAAGTACAAGGATGTTTATGCAAAGGATCGGAAGCAGGACCTCCGAATCATCGACTAGCCCCTTCATTATTACAAGCATTCCTCTTTTATTCTGTACCAATTGATGAACAAAATGCATTTTCTCTTTCATTCTATCATGTTTTACTGTATCGTTTGGGTGGGTCGCCAAGGTGGAATGGTTTTGCCGTTGCCAAGTTTTTCTTGGCAGAAAGTGTTCTCTGTCAAAATGGATGGGCACGTGGTGTTGGTGTTACACAACTTGTATTGAGACATTGGAATGAGACATTCTCAGCTATTATAGAAACTACCATCCATCATCTATACATCCCACATCTTTATAATAAAGTGCACAAAACTGAACTGATTGTAGGCTGCCATATATAAGTGGCTGATGCTATCCTGACCTGAGTTATCTGACAAAAGTGTTACATGGCTGGTGCTTCTGTGTGTGCTGTAGCTTCCAGTTAGAACCCAGCAAGTTGACATCTATTACACACATATGCACCACCACATTGAAGCATCTCAGGGGAATTGAACTACAATGAGAATTGTGTACAGCAAGTATTTGAAAGGTATTAGCCAACAAGCTCGTTCACTTGAATCATACCTCTTTCTTCCCTGATTCACTGCTGTAACTATACAGCAGCTCCATCGTCAGCAATGACACTTGAAACATGTTGCTTATCTCCTGATAAGGGTATAAAGTCAATATATGGTTTTATAGTCGGAAGCACTTGACAACATTTGCTCCAATGTTCACGTTATTGGCGCGTCTCCCCAGAACAAACACTGAAACACACTAGGCTTTATCAATGGTGTCATTTGGGAGCTATTCATACTGGATGGGATGGAGGATTATATAATGATAAGAAAGCTTCAGACACGTGTTCAACGCATGTTTCATGGATATGGTGGATTGGTTTGCTACATCGTGCTGAAATGGAATTGCTGGAGGTGGTGTTTCGTTGGTGATGAATAGCTAGTCATTATACGCAATATAGCTAGTCAATATTATTACATACATCTATCGCTATGGATATCAATCATGATTCATATGGCCTGTTGACCACTCAAGTTAAATACAGAGAGGTGGGGGGGGGGAATTGTATTATCATCACTGTCAATTCCTGCATGCTGGGTACGATGACTCGAATCACTTTTTGAACCAGAAGCACGGTGACATTGTTAGAATAAAGTGGTCAGTGCTATGCATCAAAGTATGAAACCTGAGATGTGAAATACATGAATCGCTCATTTAAGTTGAAAACAATCATAATCATAAAGTTATATTTGATATCAAGATACATCGATGTGATGTTGTGGACAATAAGTGATAAAGGATGATACATTGAGAATGGGCTACAAGTAACTGAAACCGATAAAGTAACCAGAGGAGCTAGGAGTGGTCAACGGTGGCAATTGTTATGAACAACAGTCTTGATGGATGGGGGTCGAACCAATGCAGTTCAAAGTCTTGAATGTAACTGCTGTAGCAAGCTTGGAGCGGCATAATAACAACGAAAGATGACATTTCAATTTCAGTAAAATGGGATATCACGGGTGGTCGCTATATCGAAAGAAAGTAATACCATCAATACATGAGCATGTGATTTATTAAGCAATATGATTGGGATTTACCTCGATACAAGAGTCATAGATCATGACAATGAGAGCAGGATAACAATGAAACACTGCTTAAATCCATAGGACTAACATGCGAGTAAAATGACCAGGTGGAGTGCAAATAGCCCAAGTCCGAATTTCCAAGGTCAAGGGAGTTCTACTTTTTCATAATAGTTCCTTTGACATGCTTTCACGCATTGGTTGGAGCAAATGGACAACAGCTGGGCCGACCATTGAAGCTTGTATAGCTCATGGAGGGCGTATCTCAACACCACCACACGTTTGCGTTGCTCTTGTATCCAAGTCGTTCCCTGATTACACTGCTGTGACGCGATCGATTGCTGAATACCTACGACCTACATATACGATTGGCTGTGTAGTGGATCATGTGCCAGGAGTCAAGCATGGAATAAGTTTAATGACGACCCATGACGAGCGTGTGATACCATTTCACGTAGCTGACAGTGCAGAGCGGCATAAAATACGCAATATCTCTGTGGGTCGTTGGGGACGTCAAGACTTGACAGGAGAATGGAATCAATTTGGATCTATCAGCAAACCATCACAAGAATTCCGTTTACCTTCCACATTACAACAACAAAAAGGAAGCCCATCATTCATCTTTGTTGCATCCGATAATGAGCCAGATCAATTATTACATTCTCTCGATCATCATTTCCCTCAAGCTACAAAGATTGGTATCATTGGTGCATCCACTCCCTTCGTCACTGGAAACCCTTATGCTTTATTCTGTCAACAAGAAATGCTCAGTGCTGGTATCGTGGGATTTGCTGCCTATGATGATAATATGGGTCAAGATATCAACATAGAACATCCTTCATTGGAACCTTTGGGTGAACCAATGACTATTACAAGGTAACCCCTATTGGAAGATCATGAACATCTTCATGTCATATTAATCCATTGTATTATAGATGTCGTGGTAACATTATCCTGGATTTGGATCAGGCGGGTGCCACTGGATTGTTATTAGAGCTGATTAAACAAGGACAAAACGCTCGTATTGCAAAGGATCAACAGTTTTATTTGGGCATCTATCCACCGGGAACAAAAGATCCATCACAGGCAAGTTGATATATTGTCCTTTATTCTATGAATATACCAACATTGAAAATAGATGTCAGTCAATCGTGTAACAAGTGGCGATCCATCTCGTGGTAACATGTCCATTGACACGACAGCGGACCTTCAAGTAGGACAAATTGTACAGGTAAGATGAAATAGATGAAATGGGTTATATTAGCTTATTAATCTATGGAATAGTTTATGAAACGGAGACCAATTGAACATCCAGTACTTGGAGCAGGAGATAGCATATTTGGTGTTGTAGACAAGGACCATACCATTGATACGCATCGCTTGGCCATGCCACAGGAAGCAAAATCACTCCCTGATGTATTTGGAGGAGCAAGTGAAAATGGCATCATTGTCGGTAGACCTGGTCTTGCAAGTTCCATCCTCGATGTTCCCTATTCTATAGCCAGATTTGGAATGTAAAACAATGAATAAAAGATAATTGGCGTTGTACGTATATCAGCTTGCATACCATGAGAACAATAAGTCAAAGTAGGAGCTACAATACATTAGTCACATTACACAACATGATATACATAAAGATTCGCATATATGTACGACGAGTTGTTTATTACAATGATGAAAGGGGAATGCGGATATGCAACGGGTAAAGTGAAGGTGTGAGGAGAGAGCGGTGTTGATGATAGTTTATGCAGCAGAAGCTTGAGTACGATAAGGAGCAAAGTCTTCCTCAGTGACAGGAATAGGATCTTGAGCACTTGCCATGTTACATTGATGGAAGATACGAACATCATCATCACGAAGACAACCAACAACCGAGTGCAAAAGACCACGGTTGTGGAAAAAGACCATATCACCATCTTTCCACTCATGGGCAAGAACATTTTCAGGGCTGATACCAGGACGTTGCAACTTGTAGAGGAACTCGCGCACCTTTTCCAAATCACCCATGGGCTTACCATCAATGATCAAGTCCTCAACAGCAGCAGGGTGTACTTGGAAATGGATTTTACCAGTGACAGGGTTCTTCCAGAGCTATCATCCATGACTCTATTAGTATACCTATCCGCTTGTTATCCAAAATATATAACATACCATGGGATAAATCTTGACAGCCTTTTCATCAACGGGAGGCAATTCTTCAGGCTTAAGCTCCTTGCCTTCTGAAACCATACCAAGACCAGTGGAACGTGCTTTGGCCTTGGACATCCAAAGATAAGGATGAGCAGCATACTTGACCTTTGTGCGGAAAGCCAATTCCTTGAGATCAGGTGGCAAAAGCTCAAACATACGTTGACCAGAGACGACTATAAATGAATCGCATTTGGTCAATTCACATGATTTCCAATCCATATATCCATCCAATCCACGTACAAGCTGTAGTGCCCAATTGAACATTGAGAGTATCACCAGAACCATCATCATACACCACAGTTTCACGTCGTGGTTCCTAATTGGATCATGGTAAAGTTTAGTTGTGGCTGAAAATGCAGCATGATGCATGTATACATACGGGATTCTTGAATCCAAACAAACTGGTGACCTTGGGAGGATTGAGTTTATAGAGCGCAGCATCCATGTGCCATCGGTAGAAACGAGTCTTGCCAGCATCTTGATCTTCTTGCGATAAGACATCACGGTGGAAGACCTTGTGGTGTGGGTGGGTCAACTTGCGTTCTTCAATGCCTTGATAGTTGCGAACAGTACCATGACCAAGAAGTTGGACTTGGGGTACTTCAGGGAAAGGCGATAAATCACGAGCAATAACAGATTGCTCAGCACGATGTTGACCACCATGGCCATATGTGTCAACTTCAGGCTCAAAACGCTTGGTGATCTCGTACTGTGTCTTGGGAGATACATGGGATTGATTGCGAACAACAACAACTTGATATGTGTAAACAGCTTCTTCAAGCTTCTTAAAGTCTTCATCTAATCCATACATGTTAATTGTGCTATCATGACGCACAGACCTGTATAGAATGCTTTACCTGTCAACTTATCCAAGTCAAGATCATTGATCATGGCACCAAAGTCAACACCAGATTGCTCAGGTTTGGGGACAATAGGTTCAATAGTGAAAGTCATGTTGTGTGTGTATATGTGTGTGTGGGAGAAAAAAAAGCTTGTATAAAGATTGGATGCAGTTTGCCAGAAACATGTTGCTTTTATACACCATGTGGCTCGGAGTTACACATGCAAGCATGAATAGCGACAGCAAGGTCAAACTGCCCCGCTCGAAGGTAGTGGGCCAATGAGAGCATGAATGTACACCGGTACACTAGTGCAGATACAATGTATACTTTTGGCATTACATAAAAAAGATACAAATACCAAGCAATCATATGGGTCGTTTGTCCACCCACCTGATTGTGATAAAAAAGAATTACAAGAGGTCTTAGCATTTGCTCTAGCCGTGGGAAAAGGCATTATCCAACCGACTATAAGAGGCAGTTATATACTGGTCTTTCGATTATCACTTGCACATATATTCATACAGTATCTGCTATAAACACAATTGAATGAAAAAGAATTGTAGCACATTGGTCCCCCACACAATTGTATAATTATCGCTGGACAATAAGCACATGATAATGGACATGAGTATTTTGCATATGTACAATGAAACGATGATGCGAACCAAATATTGGGTTATGACGTTAAAAATGACACAAGAGCAATCGTGTTACACAAAATAGCTAGTACATTGCGAATTTGATTGGCTGCCTACCCAATTGACTTGTTTATCTCGGTTGTTATCATTAGAAACCACATCTGTGTGCCTTGAAACTAGATGATAAGTATATTCACAATCTGCTATTGTTAGCGCTCATATATCTTTCTCAAGTTTCCAAACTATGGCCATATTACCGATTCAACGTGTCACTTATATTCTTACTCATTGGCCATTGCCAAATTTATTATCCGGATGTCTCCAGTGCTGGTATATCCATTGCAAACTTTCGGTAATCCTCACGTAAACTTTCTTGACATGCCGATCATTTATATTGCATAAGGCAATTGCTTCGATCGTCATCCTTGTCAATTTCTCACACTGCCCAAAAAAAAGATGATGATGTGTGAAGAATACCTCTGGAAACCAAGATGCATGCGGGTATATATGGGATGATCATGCGTTGTGCGGAAGAATGTGGAGCCATGTCGAGTATTATTACATTTGATACTCGCACACAATGAGATTGAATCGCGTCACGACGACTGCTTCTCAAGTCTCCGCTTATTGATCCTTCCCCTACTCGCCCTACATTTCTATTTCTTTCTCTTTTTTTTTCTGCCAATACTTGTGCACTTGTTGGTGCAAACCCATCATAGATTTCAAATTGAATATGCCACGCTTTATTATACCCGTATCCATGTTGATACTGCTCATTCTATATTCAACGGGATGATTATTCCTGACGCGTATTGAAAGCAAAACTTAATAATGTTGTACTTGAAGAATGATGGGTGGTTCACGCTATGAAAATTAACATGAGGAATTGATACAAGTCAATGATTATGATGAATGGGACTTGACACGTAGATAATGGAATAAACACGGTTATTGAACATTTTTACCTTTAGACGCGTCTTTTACCGTGTTGTGGTGCCAATTTCCAAAGATGGAACGTGTCTTGGTGGAATAGAAAGAATATGATTGGATGGAGTTTGAAAATGGTCTCAGTGTGAGGAGGGGTAGAATGAAGAGACAACCTGGACCCCATTTTCTTTTTTCTCACTCGATACTCTTTCCCCCTCCCCGTTCCTACATTATACAATGGCAACAAGACGACCATCACAACAACGTAATGTCGACGACGAACCCGTATCCACCAGTCGATACACATTTACACCTTGCACAAGTCTTTCCATGCTTACATTGTCGTCTAATTCTACCACTGTGAATAATGGTCGTACGAAATATTTTACATGTGAACTGAAACGACCAGAGCAATCATTACAAGATCGTATGGATCGCGCTATCTATGGAAAACAAGATCATCCCAACTTGTCGATGGTATTGGGTACAACACAAAGAATTCGCATGGAGGTAAATATTTCATTGTGCTCTGGTATGCATGTTATGCAAATGTATCTCATTGTTGTCTTTTAGTCCAATAACTTATCAGATGAAGAAATGGAATCCGAGGAAGATGATGCTATTTGCTTTTCATCACCAGATGCATCACCTGAACGAGATGAAGCTACTGCAACATTTGATGAGTGGATGGAAAATCGTTGCTTAGATACGCTTGTGGACCATGGCAACGATGATGATCTATTCGCCGATCTAGACGATGAACAAGACCAAGATGAGTTTTTAGATACGTCAGGAAATTGGTTGAATGAAATCTATCATGACGACATTGAAATGATATTACATGACGATCATCAGGAGAAATCGACACGAGTGAATCAGAATAACAATGAAGACGAAAATCGCCCACCACGACAATGGTTATGCAATAAGCATCTCACTAAAAAGATATTATCCATACCAACTGAACGATCGCCATTACAAGAACTTGCAACAAAATCACCGAGTGATCAAGATGATGATGATAAACCTGCAAGGAAACGAGTCGTCAACAACAATCGTCAATCTGTTCGTATTATGCGGTCATTATCACCACCGGGTCGTCGTGACAAGGGTAAACGACCAGCATATTAAACAGCATCATCCCATTCCTTCATCCTCTTTTTACATGCACATCCCATCCATAACACACAAAATACCCCACCCCATCCAATCTTCTTTTCTTCACTCACTCACTCACTCACTCACACTATAACTTGTAAATGTTCATCTTGCTTCTTTCTCTTTTTCATTTTGCGTTTTGTATGATTCTTTTTTCTTTCTTATCATTTGCACTACTGTTATAAAAAAAAATCCCATGATTATGCAACAAATCTATCTTCTTTATTATTTTTGTGGGGGAATCGAGATTGTGTAAAAACGCACAGACACTTTTTTTTCCTTTCGACTGTTAAGCAACACCAAATCAATTACACCAGTTTTGGATGCGTACACGTGTTTCCCGCCTTTATCATGTCCTAACGAAAAAAAAAAGCACATGATGCAGCATCCTCGGTTCTTGCAAATAGAAATGGCATTTCTTAATTCCGACTAACGCACAATGATGCTATCCTACTGTAGCTGTATATATTGGTTCAAGTTAAAATAGTATACAGACACAAGTGAATGGAAAGAAAAACGAAAGTAGAACTTTTTTTTATTACTAGATTATGTAAAAAGAGGGGAAGCATAAAAGATCATATCCACCACGACTCCTTTTCGTGTTGGTGTACAAACATGTCAGTGTCGTCTTCATCATAAGCGTGACCAGAAGAGGAAGAAGCCATGCTTGCATCATCATCATCATGGTGATGATGTTGTTCAGCCCATAATTCATCTTCTTCCACCATATCTGACCAAGAGCCAGTAGGCATAGTACCATCGAGAGTAGCACTGAAGATAGCGGAATCGAAACTTGCACGGTTGGAAGGCTTGTGACAAACGGCAGGAATGTCGACAGCGGAGCAAAGTTGGTTATCATCCTCAGTGTTATCCATGGAAGTGGTAGTGAGATGCTTGATATTCATGAATTGATGCTTGAGATCAGAAACAGAAATACGATCTTGAGGGTGAATAGAAAGAGTGGATTGTAAAAGATGGAGACATGGCATCGACAAGGTTGGGAAAAGTTGATCCTTGAGCATAGAAGAGTTACGCTTGAATGCAAGGAAAGCAGGATCCATGCAAGTAGCTTCTTGCCAAGGATTACGGCCATACAACAATGCGAGTAAAAGAATACCCAAACTCCAGACATCAGAAAGAGCTGCATCATAGGGAACATCATCTTCGTTTTCTTTGTCGTCATCATCAGCGAAATGCTCAGGTGCAAGGTAGGTACTGGATCCACAGCCATATTCCATGGAAAGACGTTCACGAGTAGCCAATCCAAAATCAGCTACTTTACAAGTAAGAGCATCCGATTTGAGGAGAATGTTCTCGAGCTTGATATCACGGTGAAAGACATTCTTGCTGTGCATGTATTCAACAGCATCCAGGATTTGAATAAACATTTTCTTGACAAGAGATTCATCCATAGGACCTTGTTGTCGTACCACGAAATCAAAGAGATCACCTTGGTCACACAACTCCATCACCATAAAAGTATATTGTTCTTCTTGAATCACACGCTGTAACGCCAAAATGTGAGGATGTTTGAGTTCAGATTGGATATCAGCTTCAAGTTGTTGAAGTTGAAGTTGTTGGTGGTCGAGACCATTCTTGGCAAGGACTTTGACTGCAACATATTCGCCATTGTCAACTGATTGGCCAAGATAAAGGGCGCCATAGGAACCTCGGCCTAATTCTTCGAGAAGCTGGTACTGGTTGCCAACCACGCGATCGAGCATAATGCTCGCTAGATCGGTCCAGTAATCGTGTTGTTCTTGTTGCTCGATACTATGGGTCATTGATTTGATCTTGATTTGCTTCTTCTTGTTGGATAGATACGATAGGATATTGGTTTTCAGGATGGGTTGTGGTAAAACACCAACGTTTGGCGTATGATGCGATAATGATGAAACATGATAATCGTTATAAGAAATAATAAAGAGGGGCTATGAAAGCTCTTCTCGTGCTGTTTGATAAGGAATCAAGTGAACGGACGTCAGATATCTTGCTGCTCCTTCGCTTTGTTTAGGCGAGATGATGAATGGCCATGTTGCGCAATGACAAGAGACACAAAGGGTAACAGTTGGAGATGAGGTTCAAAGGTAACAAAATAAGATAAAAAATTAAACGCTGTGAAGCAGTAAGCTTTTGTGGAGAGAAAGAAGCAAACGATAGAGAGAAAAAAAAGCTTAGAAACAAGTGCTTGACAATGGTCTTAAATAGATTATCAGCCCAATTCCACCGCTTTCGTCTGGTTTCCAATGACGCAATTTCAAGCGGCTAATCTCGTCCCCACCAGCTAATGTGGTCATGGCGCGATCATTCACGGTCATTCTAGCCCATTCGATTCCTTTCTACTCACTCTATTTTCATATCACTTTTTTAACAAGTAGTGTAAAATACATTTGAACATCTTGTCATGTAAATCCCCATCTTGATCTGATATGCAAATAAACTATATCAGCTTCTTCACATGCTCAGTTGATTGGTGCTATAAAAACAATCACTATTTAAGGAAAGCTGTATGACTCAAACATAGACACGCATTTCGTGCTCACTAATGATTGGTGTCCAATCAATGTTTACCCTTCCCGGAGCAACTTGCATCCATCCAATGCCAGGCTACCATTTCTCATTTCACAAATCAACCCATTTTTTGGTCCAGGTTTTTCCATTCTCATCGGCTCACGTAAAATGCCGTGTGAAATGTGTCATCCTTTGGTTGTCGCTTATGATTGGATTATACATCATCCCGCTTGAATACTTGTCCCATTTCCCCCCCGCATTATTGCGTGCTTTCCCTATTACAAAAGTTGTCAAAACCGCTTATTTCTTTGTTTGTGACATGGGTGATCTGCATGTGTCTCCTTGTGTTGCTCACGCGACATGAATTTAATCTTGGGGGGAAAAATGTTTAAACAAAAAATGACACGCGAAGATTAGACACCTATCTTTGATAGGTTCATCCGCAGCGTGAATAATTTCTTGACCGCCATGGATGGGAAAAAATAATGAAGCGGGTATAATATAACATCGATTTCCCACGTATCTGCTTGCCGACAGCTATTCTTTGCATGTTCTCCTTTTGCATTTTGTTGCTTATCATAGTGATAAAGTGCTATCAACATGTTCATATGCATGGGGGGAAGAGATATGGATCATATACTTATCATGATAAGGGTTCATCTGATAGACAATTGGCTCGGATCGGATTAGGAGCCCTGGATTATTGATGTGCCCATAGCGGCCCGATGATCATTCAGACATTGAAATCCCTCCTTGGCAGTGTTTCACCCATAATCTTCAAAAGTCGCTAATTTCACTCCTGCATGGTATACATCATAACAGGTTAAGAGATCGAAAAATGCTACACATGTAATGTATACGTCATAATGCAGCCATATTGCAGCAAAAATTTCTCATCTTGCAAGTGGCATCATTTTCATGTTTGGCATGTTGCACAAGATGATCCCCTATCAATATGGATATGAATACCAATAATGAGCTTCGAAGGGGTGTGAGTGATTCTTTGTTTCGATATATATCCCCAACACTTGTAGGAATGCAACGACGAAACATCCGAAATAACGAATTTCACATTTTTGTATGGCACCTCACTCTTGGCAACTGTCTAGAATTGTTTCATTGACAATGCAAGCTGACCATGCTTTCGTATTTTATGCGAATGAGTAAATTATGTTCATCGTACCATATGCTACATTGCTTGTCGGAAATACTGAGTTGGTGTTGTCTTTGAAGCTGTTGTCGATTCTTACTACTTTGCTTTATTCTTTGTTACACGACCCATTAACAACGAAATATCAAATGGCCTATGTCATTATTACAGCCATCAGCATTTTTAGTAAAGAATCAACTGTAACACTATAACAACTTATAGTTCATAACCTTCCACGGAGACTCTTGTGTCATCTAGACTTCAAAACTACATGGCATATCTTAGTATGCTGCAGCGGATGAATATCCAAGAGCATCAGCCATTTGGTACACATCATCAAGTCCACTACTTGTCACTGCTCATGATAATGGCCATAGCAGCATTGAATTTCATTTCGTTCATCAGCATACTATGTAACAAGTATGCATGTTCAATCTTTCAGCGAGTAAATACTCATCACCCAAAGTTTCATACTAGTCAGGTGACAAGTCAAGCTTCTGATGCTCAGGACAATATCCATGTCTCCATAAGAAGTAAATCATCAAATCGCGATCTTGAGGACGATGACTGTGTTGATGAAATTAGCTCATCAATTTAGCTCGTTGTGAGATTTTTAAGTCTACAATAGGTGCCATCCTTATCATGTCACTTGTCACGAAAGGCCATTTATAAGAAATTCGTGTCGAGAGACGAAAGTAAACCATGATATTGGGGTTACTTTTCGGCGCAGCTGTCATGAAAAAACCAAAAGAGGATATATGCCGAGCCTGGTTTGAGTGATACAGGGCAACTAGACGCATGATGTCATGATAAACCTGCTACAAGATGAACGCCACACACGTACACACACACGCACAGCCGCATGTTATTTGCCGAGATGTAATAATTATCCCCGTAACATGCTCTTTCCAAGAATCCTGCAACAATGAGTGGCATTACATATATGCATGCTCGCTGTTGTGTCCATTTGCAGGAACAACTCCTATATGACACTAGTAGACATATACATAATAGAGTGGTGTATTACTTGCAGATGCGAATAGAGAGAGCCAGGGCTATAGTTCATGTGTCATGCATTATATTATCATTGCATATGTAGTCGAATAGTATGGAAGATATTACTCTTTTCCTCAAGTCAATATGACCAATGTGCGGATGCTGTGACATAAAGTTCTACAAATGCCGACGGCGTGCATTGGTTGACGCACAACAAACTGGGACCAACTTGCCAAGAATGCAACATAGTGTATCCTTCCATGTGGATATTATGTGTGATGTTATTAATTAAGATCTTATGATACTTTGAGCAATGATCACATTGATTTGCGTAACGTCGTGAAATGAGCAGCAATATGTATAATACAAGCAAATAACTTGTTATGGTCAGGGCACGTACAACTATTGCTGTTATGATTGTAATATAGAGGCATATATTGCCCATGTGCCATGATGTGTTCGTCATCTTTATCCTGGGGCGTCATTATGTTCATCAAGCCATGCGATAGTGTCAGCTGATAATGAGAGATATGATTCGTTTGTTGAAATAAAAATGAATGCTACGCGTGCCCCTTTCCAGCTGATTTGTACCTGGCATTATTGAACCATGACCTTGCACCGCCACGGCTGCCACGAGCACATTTACCACACACACGCATGCACTTTTTTTTGAAGCAAAAGTTTATTTTACAATCTTGTCAATGTCACCCGGATGCTCTGTTCTTGCTATCAGAATATCTCGGTCGCTCAAACATCCGAGCAGCATATGTGGGTAGATCGTAATGGGCTCCGTAAAGTGAGAATCTTTAAGCATAATCGAAAGCGCATGACCATCATCTTCTTGGCTACCACCATCGTCATCATCATCCGGCTTATTGAGTTTCACCAAATCTACTGCTGATGGATCTTGCTCATCCATATCAATGGAGTTGTTGTCAAGTAATTCCTCAAGTGGCGTCTTTTCCAGCAGATGCCGTACAAGGGAATCGTGGTGTATGAATACGTATTCGAGTTTTCTTTGATTGTTACGGTCAAAGGGGACCCAGGCTTCGTGGAAATGTTGGTTTTCAAATAGCCAAATTGCCATCAAGGGCTATGTGTCTTTGATATGGTAAAGTGTCAACAAGGTATGAAAGAGAGTAAAAGTGGAAAAAGCGGAAGGTAAAAAGGTAAGCATTTATGTATGCTTTATATATCATCCGAGAGTAGTGATGCAGGAGATGAAGGGTCATTCATCCATTGTGTTGTGTTTCTCGCCATGTGATCAACTCTACTTTTCTGGAAGTTGACATGTCAGTCTGTGCCGCCGAAAGCGTCATTCATGTCAAAACAAAGCCCTTCCAACTACGTAATTGATCTAATATCCCAGGCTATGGTAGCTTTTTATTACAAATATGGTAGCTAGTCGATTACTGTTGATAGCTGCTTTTTCCATTCTCTCCTCCTTGATTGTTTACATCAAGCTTTCTTTCTGTTTACTTTGCTCATTATCCATTCCGTTAACAAAACCGATCTTATGGACCATCAGCCCTGAAACAATGAAGGATCCCAACTCAACTCCCCCCTTTTAGCAACACGAATGCCATATCTTGTCGGCGCAAACCAGATTCTCTGTACCACCGCTGAATTCATGTCATGAATAGTAACTTCCCCTCATTGACCCATAACACATCAACATAGTTGTATGCACAAGATGTTGTTGTTGTAAGATATAGCAATAAATACATGAAATGGAAAGGAATATGTTGTCTAAAAGTCCAATGTGCGCTCGCTGTCCTTTTTGATCAGCTCCAACATGCCTGGTGGCATCAATGGTTTCTTGATAGTTTTCTCTTGACCATCCTTGGTAGTGACAGTTTTGGTGATGGCAATGTAACGGTAGGGCATGTTGACGGATTCATGCTTAGAAAAGTAAATCTCTGGACTATCAATGTAAGGGATCTCATCAAGGGGTACTATAGATTCAATGAGCCATTGTGTTTTCTTACTATCATCATGATGTCTTTTTACCTTTGTCCACAGCAACGCGTCTGGCGACATTGACAGCGGTATCGGTTGACATTTGAATAGGACCAAGGTGTCTTCCAGCAAAGCCGAGTTTACGAAGTTCCTTGGTACGATCTATGCAAAAGATCAGTATCCATGACACAGCTCCCCCATCTCTTATACTCACCACGTGGTGGATCATCACCAAGGATACCGCCAAACAACATGTACTTGAACTTTTCACCATCCTCAGGCTTAAGTGGTTCAGTGGCTGAAGGATCCAACAAGCATACTTCACTAGGGTCGACACCAGGCAAGTGCATAACATCTTCTTGGTGGCAATGAGCTTGCTTAAGGTCATCGGGCATGCAGTTGTTGAGAACGTTTTCTGTCAAGCCAGAGAAATACATATCGTCTGCACCGCAAATTTGAACCATGTGACGATACTCAAGAGTGCACCATTCGTGCATGCCGTCTTCCATGTGCTCCACAATGAACTTCATGTTGAATGCTGGGCGGGGGGTGATTGTGCGAAAAACAAAAAAGATGCAGCTCTTTCTGACATTACATTTATGGATTGTGTGGCTTTTATGGCATCATGCAGGTCCTTATTGTACACATTGCTGATTTCATTTAAGATAGGACAAGATAACGATTGGACCATGCGATCCATAAATGTGATTGTATCATTACATCATATCATCAACCATTATCATGCACAATAGAACATGTCTTTGTTTAGTTGTTTATCACTGTTTGATATAGAGAATGATCCCCTTACTCAATACAATTGATCTTTAAATTTCACCGTGTTTCAATCTTTATGCATTTACAGAAGCGAGTGAAGGCTCATCTTATATGTCTTTCTCATTGGAAATAAGTACTTTTAGAGTCGAAGGAAATCATTAGGCGACTTTTGTTTACGAAAAGCATACCAAACTCAAGTTTGCATAAACAACGTGGTAGTATGTGATCGCATTGGTATGTCTAAGGTTACAAGTGGTTGCTATGGTGATCCAATCTAGAAGAAACAATGCTGTGATAATGTTTATGCTGATTCGAATAGTATATCATCGAGTCATTGACTTTATGTGGTATAATGGGTAATTTGCAGAAGATGGGATATAGAGAGGACGATATCACGGCATCAACAATACATAAGGAGAATCGTACTAGTGCAATATTTCATGACAATCGGTTAACTACTGTATAGGGACATGACCATAATGTATCTCTTCTTGATAGATATTACTTGTAATATATGAATAAAGGATCGCGGTGGTACATTGACCATCAGAAAGGCTTTTCAACCCAGTGCATTTCCAACAGGTTTACCATTTTGGTCTCAGCTCTTGTAGCTTACACTCCATTCACTCACTTGCTCACTTGCTCACTCCCCGATCGACGCAAAAAGATGGCTGACCAGGACGTGGATATGCCCATTGTACGTTGATGCATTCATCTTGAAACAGCATACAACTGATTAACCTTGCATGTAACGTTATAGAGCGAGTTTGATATCCCATATGAGGAAGATCTATTGCGCAATCCTTACTCGCTTCGCAGTTGGCTTCGATACATTGATCACAAACGCACGGGCACACTTCAAGAGTTAACATTCATCTACGAACGTGCATTAAGAGAACTGCCTGGTTCCTACAAACTATGGAAACACTACCTCGATTTGCGTCGTGAAAAGCTTACAGGCGTGAGTCCCGTCAAGTACTCTTCTCAATACACAGCTGTCAATAATGCATATGAACGCGCTTTGATCCTTCTCAACAAGGTATGATCCATTGTAGCATAGGGTACAAGTGATGGGAATTGATATTTGGCTATGTAGATGCCTCGAATTTGGTTGGATTATCTCGAGTTCCTCATGTCACAGCCTTGCCTTACAAAAACACGTCGCACCTTTGATCGAGCTCTTCGTGCCCTTGCAGTAACTCAACATTCACGTATCTGGGAAGTATACACCAAGTTTGCCGAGAAAGCAGGTGGTGAAACTACTATTCGTGTGCTACGTCGTTATATCAAGGTGAGTGATACAACGGATAGTAGAGTTGCTCTTTTGACTTTTTATATTGGTAGCTGGAACCATCTTACATTGAAGCATTTATTGAACACTTGATGGAACAAGAACGATACGATGAAGCAGCATTGAAGTTGGCATCTATTGTCAATGACACCAAGTATCAATCTACACGAGGCAAATCACATTATCAACTATGGCAAGAACTCTGTGAACTTATGGTGAATCATTCAACTGAGATCAAAAGTCTCAAAGTGGAGCCTATCATTCGCAGCGCCATTCAACGATTCACAGATCAAGTTGGTATGCTGTATTGTCGATTGGCAACATATTGGATCAACATGAGTCAACTGGAAAAGGTGAGAAGGATAATATCAAGAATGGGGTATATTGTTTACTGACTCAATCTATCTTATAGGCTCGTGACATATTCGAAGAAGGTATCACAACGGTCCTGACGGTGCGTGATTTCACTGCCATCTTTGATGCCTATGCCGAGTTTGAAGAAGAGATGATCACAATGAAGATGGAAATGGCAGCTGAACGTGAAGCAGCTGGTGAAAAGGATGAAGAAGAGGATTTGGATTTGGATATGCGTTTGTTACGTTATGAACGCTTGATGGATCGACGACCGTTCCTGGTGAACGATGTACTGTTACGACAAAATCCCAACAATGCCATGGAATGGGAGAAACGAGTAGCACTCTGGGGCAACAATAAGGAAAAGGTGGTGGAGACTTACACCCAGGCGATCCAAACCATCAATCCAAAACGGGTCCATGGCAAATTGCACGAGCTTTGGGTCAAGTTTGCAAAGTTCTATGAACAAGGTGACGATCTCGATGGAGCAAGGGCTATCTTTGACAAGGCTGTCAAGGTCAATTACAAGACTGTCAATGATTTGGCTGAAGTATGGTGCGAATATGCAGAGATGGAAACACGACATGACAACTTTGATCGAGCGTTGGAAGTCATGGCACGTGCAACTGTGGTACCACGTATACCAGGTGTCAATCCAAAGACAATCAACTATCACGACGAATCTTTGCCTGTTCAACAACGTGTATTCAAAAGCATGACACTTTGGGGCTTTTATGTGGATCTTGAAGAAAGTGTTGGTACCGTGGAAAGTGCCAAAGCTGTATATGATAAGATTATGGATCTACGTATCGCCAATCCACAAGTGGTCGTCAATTATAGCAAGTTCCTTGAAGAGAATCATTACTTTGAAGAATCGTTCAAAGTTTATGAACGTGGTATTGAAATCTTTGGATGGCCCATTGCCTTTGAATTATGGAACATTTATTTACAACGGTTCATGGAACGTTATGTAAGTATACAAGCTAATGAACAGGGTAATATGTATGCTTATTGTGATTCTTTTCTATAGGGTGGTTCCAAATTAGAAAGAGCGCGCGATCTTTTCGAACAAGCACTTGACAAATGTCCACCAAAGTATGCCAAACCCATTATTCTCATGTATGGTAAATTGGAAGAAGATCATGGTCTTGCTCGTCATGCTATGCGTATCTATGATCGGGGTACTAGAGCTGTTTCGGATGAAGATCGGTTGGAGGTAAGGGACCACCTGCTAGTGTAACGGAACACGCATGATTAAGAACCTTGATGTAGATGTTCAATTACTATATCGCCAAAGCCACGGCATCATTTGGCATTGTGGCAGCCCGTGAAATTTATGAGCGTGCTGTTGAAGCTTTACCAGACAAGGATGTGCGACCCATGTGTCTCAAGTATGCTGAATTGGAACGCAAGTTGGGTGAAATTGATCGTGCAAGAGCTATTTATGGTTATGCTTCCCAATTCTTCGATCCCAAGGTAACTTATCATGATCAGAGTTTCTTTCGCTTGATTACTAACGATTCTATACACTTGCAGAACCAACCCAGCTTTTGGCAAACATGGCACGACTTTGAAGTACAACATGGCAACGAAGATACCTTCAAGGAAATGCTGCGAATCAAGCGTAGTGTACAAGCACAATATCAAAGTGCAATGCAATAGCCATCCTTCATTCCATTTTGCAAGTTTTCCATATATTCAACTCAATAAGAACGATAATGCACATTTGTTTACAGCATGATGATGTGTGGTATCAGTGTGGTCTGTTGTCGTGGTAGTAGTATTAGAAGGAGCAGGAGGAGGAGGGACATCAACAGGGGATAATTCTCGTGAGGATGGGACAGGTACTGGGGAGGAAGAAGATGAGGAAGGAGGTGTGGATGGAGATAGCGTTGCCTGGTCTACAGATTGAGTGCGCTGTTTTGGTGAGCAAGTTCCGGAACGTGGGGATCGGCTTGAAGGTCGACGATTCTTGCTTGGTCGTTCATCACGTTGATTGCGTGATAATTTAGCCCAAACTGTTCAAGAGCCATCGTTAAGCATTCATGTCAATATCATAGCTATACAACTATAACTTACTTAATCCACATGCATTGCAAAGAGTACGAGGACCTTGAAAAGATTGTATGTTACTCAAATGATCTTATTATTCAGCTAGAGCGTTTCTTGCTTACCCATGGGACCTTTGCGCCATTCGGGTGTCTCTGTAGTGTGACAAGAATGACAATGCTTTGCAACTTCAGTCACCTTTGATTCTCCATCCATCGTAGGTGGGCTTCTGATGCTTTAATAAGACTTTGTGTATGGCATTGATGCTATGCGCGACTTTTTACCTTTCAATCTGAGAATAACATGAGCAAAAGAAGAAAAAATATACCAAAACAAGGAATTGTGGACTCACCTGTGTAGTTGTAGTTTCATACGTAACATCATCATCAACATGTCGCCTACGAGACTTGTGTCCATTGTTATAGGATACACTAGCATAAATTGTGTGAGAAAGTGGTTGCCAAGTATATGTGCGTGTGCTGATTGCCGTACCTTGCCAACGATGGTGACATGCCGCCGTCATTAGAGCGTTTTCTGTTAGCAATCATGGTAGTGAATTAAGACAAAGAGTATGAAGGATATGTCAATGAGAAAGAAGAGAAAGTTGCGTAGAAACAAAGCGAGAGAGAGGTTTTAAGTAAAAAGTGAACAAAGAAAGTGACAATATGGTAACACAAGACCTACAAGCCGATGCAACAAGGGAAGAGACTCCTTGGCTGCATCACTTTGTTCCCATTCATCGATCTGCATTTGACACACCCTCTTTATTCATTCCAATAACTGTCATGTATATCACACATGTGCTTTGTCACTTTAAAGGAGTCAATCCCATCATAGCTCATAATCATAGGTCTAATGCTACACTTGCTGATCAATCATTCATTACCAAGGATAATTCAACGGACACTGTCAATAAAATGACCATATCGTTTTCCCCCTTCTTGTTTCCCCTTGTTGATATTCCAAACATGTCTCCCGCCCCTTTATTTTCGTTATCTCATCACTTACTTAACCACAGTACCCATGTGTGTCGTGTGTCTCATCTAGCACGCATCTTGTAACACATAACGCACGATGCGGGGAAATGAACTAATACTGCAGATCCACCCATCGGAGAGAGGTGGTTTATAAGGAGGATATTTCCTCTGATTTATTTATCGGGAGTATGTCGAAGAGTGATACCCCGGGAAAGAAACAATATTGATAGAAATTGTCAAAGAAGAGATACAGAATACAAATATAAAAAATTGTTACAAAATGATGAAAAACTAATGTGATGATGATTGCTTTGCCAACAACTTATGGGCCGTTGCAATAACAAGTTGTGCATGATAAGGGGTATTGTGAATGATATGAAGCCAATAATGTTGCCATAGAGCCCAGATATAACATGAGCATATGGCGATGACTTTAGCGGATGAGAATGTAG